>JAXBDA010007389.1:0-17724 GCA_036023075.1 Gaultheria prostrata
ATAAAAAAATGGGTAGGGAGTGAATAGTGCCTCCCTAAATGGAGGGGTTTTTAGGGAGGCACTATTCATTTTTGTATTTTAGGGAGGGGTTTAGGGAGTTTGTTGGAGCCTAATATTGGGGTTTGGCTCCCTAAAATAGGGATGAGAGCCGATTTAGGGAGTTTGTTGGGCTTGCTCTAAGATAGCAATATTATTACTTTAATTAGTTCAATTAGAATGAGGTCTACTACAGCAAGTCAGCAACAAATACTTTGTCTGGGAAAATGAAAAATATTTTTGGCAGATGAAAGGAAGATTTCGCAAATTTGCTAAGTAATCTCAAACAATAGATTCCAAGAAATTTGTCCACAAAAATACTTACCAATATCAGAACTGAAAGAATACTACAAATAATAGATTGTACCTTATCAAGTCTTAACACTAACATAAACATGTGAACTGTATTTCTTCTGGTTACTAATCTACTACTAACTTACTAGCTGTGATCTACACCTAGAGAGCAACACAACATTACCGATGCATTCATAAACACCCCTCGGCACCACACACTTGTATGGAGCCAACCACAAAGAGTATATATAGGCAGCACTGCACAAAAACGGCGTTGAGGGATGTTTGGGCAAGTGCGCAGAACAACTTCTCATTTTGGAGACCCATTGAACAATTTCCCCAGAAACATTCCCTTGAACTTGTGGAAATCAGATTGTGGGCTCCATTTCTTTGGAGATTCTGTTGCAAAAGCAATACACTTCTTCCTCAGCTTCAAATTTTCCTGCCTAAGCACATCCATAGCTAAACTCAGCTGTCTTATGACCTCTCTTTTCTCTTCATCTTTCTCTGCTATTTCTTCCTTCTGAATCTTGTTCTCTTCTTTGAGTCTCTCAATTTCTTCCCTAAGCCTCATCACTTCACCATTTACAAACTCGCTCGATACTTCCTCTTCTTCCTCCTTTTCTTCTTCTCCTTCTCCTTCTTCTGGTTCAGGGTCATCAACCTCAGAGTCCTCGGATTCCACGGGATCATAGGTCTCAGAGTAACTATCGTAGGACTTCTCAGTGCAAGTCATCACCGACATCTTCTCTTTTCGATACTTGAAAGACGGTGGGGATGGAGATGCCCATGGGGTAGTGAGGCGAAATCCAGCATCAGACTTGAATTGATCATGTCGCTCTGCTAGTGAACGATGGGCCCGGTAAAAATCTTCCACCATGCTGATTAGCTCTGGCCTCTTCCTGTAATACATCTCTGCACGTTGGGCGAATGAATCCGCATCTTGCTCAATGATCCTAAGCATGGCCTTTGTTTTCTCATCTAGTTCTGTGGGGTTGAAATTTAGCAAATTCACAATTTCAGTACAAGAAAGTTCAATGTATTCCCAGTTGAGATGTGAGAGAAAAGGTTTGGAATTACTAACAAAGACCTGAAAATTTCCCCTTGTGGGAGGTACAGTGGATTACAAGTTCAGACTGCAGAGTAGAGGAGAAACGAGATAAAAGACCAATAGAACAAATTTTTGGGCCAACCAAACAAAATCTCCTTCCATAAAGAATTTTTAAGGACATGGGTCCAGCCGCAGACTGATCCTAATGAATCAATGATTAGGGTTCAGGCTGAAAATAGAATTATTAGTCAAAAGAACCCTGGCCCTTTTCAGAAAAGTTGTACTATCTTCAATTGGAGAAGAATTTGCATATGGAGAGGGTAAGGACACGTGGTGCCCGGCACCCTATCCGAGCAATCCAAACTTGTTTAGGATGGCCCAGATTTGAGGGTGACATAAACATGTTTGGACGGCTCGGATGGGGTGCCGGGCCCTACAAAACTTTCTCCATCAATTGTATTGAGTATACTATATAGTGTACTAGTGGTTAACTATTTCCAATTAGCCACCCCAATATGAGGCTATGGCGCTGTTCCACTAATTTGACTTTTTGGTTTTTTTCGTTTTGGAGGCAAGTCATTCTCCTCGCATACAATCAACTCCAAAAAGCTTCAAAAGCCAAAAAGCTAAGTTAGTGGAACCACAACTAAATGGTTACTGTTTGGGGGGTTAAAACCTGATGTATGGGGAAGACATTATGGCCCTTCCTGAAAGATATACACTAATGTGATTTAATGTAGTCAGTATTGAACCAATTAGCTGATTAATTAACTGCCTTTCCTACTTTAAACAATTGGCGGAAAACAATGATGTCTGAAAAATTTTCCTTAGGGTAAGGGTCCATGATGTCTGACAAACTTTCCTTTAGAAAATGTGGGTAAGTATCCGTTACTCATTTCAACTCCAAATTAAAATTTTCTTTTTACAACTTTACCATTAGTTTACTAACTTTCCAATCATCCCCACCCACATACACAGAGACAGAGAAAATGGAATGTCCCAATTCAGATTCACTGGTATGCCAACTCTTTTGGTTAACAAGATTAGCCAATTTAACATTCTTTCTTAAAAATTCAAACTGACGGTTTTCGCCATCCCCTCTCGAATAGAATCGGTAATCAGCGTACACCAGAACAGCTAAGTTTCATCAATTTCGAATTTCTTGAATTGGAATGGTACATCTCTAGATATGAAAAGCCAAAGAAAAGAAACGAAAGACTAATGGGTAGTTTGTTAACACTGACCAGAAAGAGTGGATTTTAGCCACGGCGAGCGTATTGGGGAGGTGGTATCTTTGTGGTCGTAGCTGTCGAACCACCACAAGTGCGGCGGCGATCCCTTCGTCTTCTTCGCCTCCACCGCCATTTTCTCGCTCTACCTTCAACAAAATCCAGAAGGACAACAAGAAACAAAAGAGTACTAGTAAATGATGAAAATCAACTCAACAGAGCAATCAATAGCATTTGATCGTCTCAAATAATGACGGATGTTTTCTTGATTCGATACGCCTATCTTTCATATTACTCCCATTTATTGACCTAGAAGGCTGCGACGAAATTCAAATTTCAAAAGAGTTCGAAAACCGCGCACCAAGAGCAAGAAGGAGGCCTCTTTGTTAAAGGACCGGAGAAATTTTGCTTTGGTAAAGACTACCAAGGAACGTGGGCGGGCCCTGCTGATAACAACTGTTCACTTCCCATAACTCATTCGAGTAAAGTAACTTTGTAAAAAATTAAAAATTACTAAATTGATTGGACATCGATAATCTAGTGAGCGATTTCTAGGTTACAGAGACCTTAGAAAGTAAACAATTTAGATCATGTTTGTGGAATCAAGACGAAGCCCGTCAAGAGCGCAAACGAGACGCTCGAGGTCCGGGGAAAAACAGAGAGAGAGAGTTGTAGAGAAGAATAGATGTACCTGATTGATTATGTCGGGAGAAAGAAGCAAAGACGCCAATGGCAGAAATCTCTCTCTCTCTCTCTCTCTCTCTGTATCTATGCGGGTGATTGTTGGAAATTTATAAGAACAGTGTGTGTCACCACCTGCGGGGTTCGAATTCGACTAGAACACCAACCAACTGATATCATCCAATCACAAACTGCCACGTATTTCTAGAATCCCTCGCAGTTCAAATTCCCAAGGTCCAGTGAGGACTGGAAAGATATGCCAAACAAGGCGCATTTTTAAAACACTCTGATTTGACCATGTTACCCCCATATTGAGGCAATTGATTCCAATATTAACAAGGGCATAATCGTAGTTTTAGCATGGTCTTAGAGGAAGGAGCGTCTAAGACTGCGGTGGGACCTTAGCCAGAAAAGGACAGAAGAATTACTCCATATTGCAACGGTCGACAATCCCAACGTCACCTCCCCTCCCCTCCCCTCTTTGCTGTACTTGGTTTTTTTACATTTTTTAAATAAAGTAAATGGAAGTGACTCTTGTGTGATTGTTATGGATGTCAACTCACGTCCTCTCGTGCTTCATCAGTACGTATTTTTTTTCTTCAAGATTGTCTCCGTCAATTTACGCACATTTTGATTATTCTTCTTTCTTGTCCGGTCAAAGCAAAGCTATTCATGTCATGACTAAGTAATTCATAAGAAATTTCTCACTTGCGACTTAACCCCGGTTGCTAAGTTATGACCGTCTAAATTTACAACTCATCCATGTTGTCTGAGCTACCTCTTAATTTCTACTTGACTTTTTATTTGAATTTTTTCATTGTTAATTTTGACTTGACTATCTTAGTTTTGTTGGGATCATATAGTTGGAGTACGTTTTAAGTCACGAATTGGGCAAACTTGGCACTTTTGATTTGATCGTTGTGCTATAACGAAGATTTTCTAATCCGGTAATGTTTCGCTTGGGTTCCCAAAACCAACCCCTCTTCACCCAAGTTTTCTCTCCGCTTATTACTCATCTTTGATCTCTCGTTCACTCATTACTTCTAAAACCTCCCTCTAAATCTTTGACCAAACAAAGCCGTGTCAAGAGTCGGACGGTATTAGAAGAATTTTGAGAATGCATTGCATACATGTGCTACCGCTGCCCAATATGCTATTTGGCAATTGGGTTCTGCTAATCTATTCTTATTTGAAGCCTCATTTCCATATCAGAGCATAATCTTAAACTCTTTCTTTTTTTTAGTAACTAAAAAGAGGGTGGGAAGGGTCAATCGGTATAGTAACCCCTTGAGCGTGATTATAGGAGCTCCCAATCCGCCAGTAGAAGGCCATCACCACGGTACCATCTAAGTACAAGTGGACATAAGTTTGTACCTCGGCAAGACTCGAAACCGAATCTCCCCTGAGAATGTGAGACACCATGCCCACCAAGCTACCACCATCGGTGGTAGCATAATCTTGAACTGGGTACTTGAAATTCTGTTGTTTGTTCTAATTTCCCGTCTTTTTCCTGTTTTTTTTCAATGTGCCGATTTTAGTTCTATAATGTGTTTGAAGATTTTGCAGCAATTTCTTGCTTTTGAATTCCAAAAGTGGATTAAAGTTGCTAAGGTACTTCTGGAAAAACTTCAGTGAGCAAAATTTCTGGATCCAAAAAAGAAAAATGAATGAGTCATAATTTTTTTGGAAAACTCTTCAAACGAACAGTCTAGACCTTTATTTCACACAACAAATCCTACATTTGAAATGACTAGAGGAGAGGTGCCTATAAAGGCAAGTGAGAGTGTGCGACCATGTGTGCCATCCACACATTCCAAAAGCGTAAAGTTCGCTGTTCAAAGAAAAGAAAAGAAAAGAAAACTAGGGCTCAAATTCAGTAGTTCTTACAAGCTTAGTTAACAAGTGTGTTCAAATATGCACAGGCTGTTCATCTTCAAAACCGAAAACGAGATGAGTTCAAACAAAATTCAACAGGAAGATCTTCGATCTAGCTGAGTTCAGAGTAATGACAAGCCTTTCCGGAAATGGGTCTTCCATTTAAGCAAAGATGAAGGAGGAGCCTAAGGCAATTATATGTCTAATCATGTGCCCAAGTGCTTGTAAATTTTCCATACATGTGGCTTTTGCATTCCACTCAACCACTGAATTGTGATGTCAAAACATATCATAACTTTGCTTATGCTGTTTCAACCCTAAAATAATCGCAGAGATGCAACATAAGAACTTTTAACTTGCAAGGAAACAGCGACTATGACAACATTCTACCAACGATAAAATGGTTAATGCCTTTCGTTACTCAGTTTCCTCCGATATATGGAAAACGAAGATATAATAAGAGTCCTGCCAGAACTACAGGGGGGTCAATATTGTGTTTATCTTATGAAATGAGTTTATGTACATGGCGAGTGCATCACCAATATTGACAAGCACCTTTCGTAAAGCAGTAGCAGCAAAATTTGCAGTTAGGAGTATAGATTAGCTTTTCCTTTCTTTACCTAATCGAAATTAATGGACCGTCATTTCGGTCTGCGAGCCAGGAATACGCGGTACAAATCCTCTTCCGCCAAACACTGGGCGCATGAAAGCATTATCAAACTTCCTCCAGTACAGGTGGACTGTGTGAGTTGGGGTGCTAAGGAGCATGCGTAGACTTGTTGGCCGTGGTATATTGTGGCCACCTGTGCAAACCTCTGCATCATGCCCGTTGGCCAGAAGTGGCAATGTTATGGATTTCGGACTAGAGGGTTCAGAGGGCACCACGTGGCTTGATAGAGGAAGCAACCACCTTACAAGAGGCTTGGTCAACATTCCAAACACCTGAGAGAGAGAGAGAGAGAGAGAGAGAGAGAGAGAGAGAGAGAGAGAGGAGAGAATCAAAGACGACTACTACCATTGGTGCAAAAAGGAGTCAACAACATATAAGATAACCCGCAGGTTTCATTTTGCCACTTTCGTTAGATTCACAAATAAATCACCAGTCAAGTTCAGAAGCCGTGGATAGACTGGACCACACAATCCTACAACCCTAAAATGATCTAATCTAATGAATGGATGAACGGAAGTACCACATGACCTAAGTACGAAAGTAATGGCACCCTCACCTCAATATACTTTTGAATTGAGGCCTACCAAAAACCATGTAACATGGTATATAGAGTGCCTAAGGATGAGAAGGGTGTGTCCCAACCTGCATGTAAACTCAACGTAAACTACTACTTACGAGGGAGAGAGTAATCTGTGAAGCAAAGTCCCACGTTTCTCAAGTACGCAAGTGATGTGCGTGAGGGCATCGTCACCTTAATAGCCAGCTTTCGGGGTTGTGTTTCCCGTAGGATCATGTAACAAACTAACCTAGGCAATGTAATGTGAACTAAAGGCCCTCAAGTACCTTCTGGGAAGCTAATGATGTGTCATGTAACTAACCAATATGACCAAGATTATTAAGCACCTTCCAGTGTAACACAACAACATCTAAACCTAAACAACTTACCACCGTACTGAAAAGAACAACAGTGATGGTGCTGGTGATCATGATAGCATTTCCTGGCAGTTGAGTATGGCCAGACTTCGCAAACTGCATGTGCATTGAAAACGAACATTACCACATGATATAACTACTGCAACAATACATGCCAGAGTGATAATTCAATATGGAGACAGAAACCAGAACAACAGCCAACATTCCCACCGACAAGGTCCATTCAATTAAACCAATGATGTAACAACAGCAATTGATAAGAAGTGCATCAGTGTGATCAGTAAAAACTTCCATTAATATGTAATCTGGCTACAATAGTATCTTCAAGATCTGCAACTTTTTTCCTGCAACAAATTTCCCCCTCCGTTCACTGAGTGTAAATAAAGAAAGGACTATTGTGTGTCCAATGACTCCAATATATGACAGACAAAAAAGTATCAAGCCATTCATTTTCCTGATATGCGGCTTAGGGACAGATGTTGGACTGGAAAACATTTACATGATTCGAGTGTCATCTTATCACCCTATCATTGTTTTTAATAATAACCTCCAAAAGGTCTAGTTTGACTCAGCCAGACATGAACAAGGAAATTTTTATACTATTATTTCCAACATGTTCCACGTGTTGAAGAAGATAAACTCTCACAATAATCACGCTCTAAGGCATACGAGTTCTTGTGGAAAAATGTTTTCATCACCGTACACATAAAAAAAGCTGTTGAACATCCCACATTTTACCTAATTACAAGCAAGCACTATCTGGGACATGGAAATCTTTACCTTGTTATAAGCAAGCGCCATAGACACAGCCCCTCGCATTAGACCAGCCCACCAAATTGTGACCTGTGAAGTTTTCTATATCTCAGTTTCACTGCACATTTTCGGAGGCTGAAAGCCTTAAAGCAAATCCGATACTACTCACCTGCTGTTTGAAACCAATCTTATCGCCACTAGATGTCTTGGTTAGGTTGATTAAGTAGGAAAGTGGGAAAACAAAAGCTGCTCTTCCAAGAAGAACTAGGCCAAGCAGTACTGAACTCAACCCAATTGATTTTGCAGGGCTGGAGAAATTGAAATGAAACTCGAATAAAAAACAATACACAAACAAACATACAATATCAAGTTTCAAGAGTAAAAAAAAGCAAAATAGAATCAAATTACTTCAACTTCAGTACTCGAATAGATGAAAAAACCATGCACAAAATATTGTGACTACAACTATCTACAGTTTGATTCATAGACCTTACCTTTTACTCACAAATCTCCACTTCTCCATGTCCAAGGCGTCCATTCCAACATAAACAAAGATAAAGACCTCTGCAACGAATGACAATGTTGCAAAACCATGCCTGAAAAAATAGAGCAAATAGAACCACAAATAGGGTGACACGAATGCTTAACCTGTGTCCAGGGAATGCTATATTACATGCCCAACAGGGTACTCAAAACTTTTAAAAAGGTAATGCCATCAAATATTACATACTTGGTGGTGATTCTTGAACTTTCAGTCACATTATGCCAGGTGTAATGTGACATGACTATCCCACAAAAGAATACAGTAAGAATTCCGCTCAAGTCAAACAGCTGGAAAACAAAGAAACTACTCAACATATTCATAAAGTACAGCAAAGCCTGGATTCAATCAAAACTAGGTAACTCATTGAACAGCAAACCATAACATGCTTAAAAAGTTGGGGCAAAACCTACCTCAGCCATCACATATGATAGATAAGCCATGAGAGCCATAAGAGCGACTTCACGATCAGTAGAGTGCCTGAAATTTCAACATGTAATGGCTGTTAAAAGTTATATCATTCACAAGTGTGGACATGCAGGCATATGTTAGTTAGCATTTTGTGGAAGTAAAAGTTCAAGGCACCTTTCATGTACATTTCTTCTCCTAGAGAAAAAATCATCTCAAAATTTGATCAAACAAGATATCCAAGGTAGTTTTATGTGTTTTTTTCACAGATGCTCCCATTATCCTACTTCAGAATTACGAAATTATACAAGATAATTCCCATTGTGCGAGTATGGTGCATGAATTCCCAAAAAACTGAATAACTCTGCAATTCGAACTCTTATGGCATAGCTCCCATCCCAAGTCCTAAGTGTTCTAAAAGGATCTAAAATCTCTGAATACCCAAAGTAAGAGATTGCAGTTATAAAGAGAATTAGGGGGCCACAACTTATAAACCCAAGAAGGACCAAGCTAATCAATGTGATTGACACAATCAACGGATTCCTTTGCAGCATAGTTGAAAAGAAAGTGAAACAGATTCAACCTGAACTGATTATGAGATTTGCAGTTCCATTACCTTTTTTTTCTCTAAATTACGTACTTACTAGTATGATACTTGCATAATAAGTAATGCAAGAGAAACTCGCCGATGGATATTTAATCTAATGAACAAAGAAAGCAAAAATAGAACTCATGGGAAAACTAGAGACAGATGTAAAGATCAGCCCTTACATACCTGCCAAAATATAGTTTTTTAATGATGTACGCACTGAGTAATCCAATCTGCAAGTGGAGAAAATAAAATGTCTTACACCAACAAGAATTTGACAGGAAAAAAAGTCACAAGCAGCATGGATTATGATGTCAGTGGAGGCAGAAGCTGCCTGCAGCTTTACATGCACAGCTACGACTACAACTAAAACAACAATAAATAAACCTTTATATTGGATCGGATGCACCCTCAAGTCATTGTACACAAGCTAAGCGTGCGTTGGTTGAAAGGATGAAGATTGCCGGAGACATTTGATAAAACATACCGAAATCTCTTACCAAAAAAAGAATTACTGAAACCACATTGTTTGCAAAAATGAGCTCCATCAAGAAAAAGCACATGCAGGAAGGACCAATTAGGTATTAACTTTATATTCAGACCAAGAAAAAATTGAAACGCAACACCAGAATGTACGATAATTAATACTACTTCCATCCCATAAAGTTAAGTCTCCTACGAAATTACGTGCAAACTAAAAAATAATGTATTTGGCAAAATAATTTGAATGTTTTTGTGCCATATAAAAGTTCTCAATTAGATCTACCAAAAAAGATCCAAATTGCTAAAAAAATTAATTTTTTAAGTACATTGTTTTTTAATTTGATAATCACACGAAGTTTCGTAAGGGACTAACATTATGGGACGGAGGGAGTATCGGATAATGGGAAGGCGAAACTCTATGACCAAGTAACAAAGTCATAATCCTTGTGAACCCAAAGAACTTTTTTACATAAAAAGACAAAATAAATGGCAAACCATATATACATTACAAGCAGCAGGAGCATGACTGTGCGCGAACGTGTGTTCGAATGATAAAGAGAGTGATGAGTGATTTTGATACACCGGTGAGGTCAAGAGTCCAAGCCCTCAATTCTCTTAACTTAAAAATTTAAACGTATTACTACAATGACGACAGCCATTAAACCCCCAATCGAGGTGGAACCCATAAACAACAACAATTTGATCAGGGGAGTATCAAAGATGTAAAATGACAAGAAGAATTATTAGCATAAAGCAAAGAGAAGGTGGCGAGAAGATAACATTAAAACATTTTAAAAGCGAAGAAAACCAAAATCATGCAATTTAACTGTTGCAAGAAGATGAGGATAAAGAAAAAAAGCTCAGACACCCACCAAGAAACACATACTGCATCGCTGATTGTTATTGCTAAGATCAAATCCAAATCTGATCCATTACTCTAAACTCATAAACTTGTTCAGTCATTCTGTTACTGAGATCAAATCCAAATCTGATCCATTACTCTAAACTCATAAGAAGTTCTTGTATAGTCATTCTGTTACTGACCCTAATCCATCAGCAAACTAATTGGACCCGTATGTAGGCCAACATCAAAAAAAAAAAAAACTTACAGGCAAAGACACATACTCAATCCCAAGCAAGGTGCTTGTGGAAGAAGGATTCTCTAACAAATAGGTTAGTCATGAAAGAGAGAGAGAGAGAGAGAGAGTTACTAAAATCCCAAGCAAGGTGCTTGTGGTAAACAAAGTCATGAAATTGCCAAGGAACTGCCAGACAATGCCTGAGCTCACGTGAGAGATGTCAAATTTCTGGATTGCGTTGAAAAGTACCACAGACATGGCATCATTTACTACTCCTTCGCCAAATACTAGACTGTATAGTAAAGGTGTCTCATCCTGATTAAGCACCTGACATTAGACAACAAATAGTGTTGATCACAAATTCGTTTCTATCCAAGTTCTTATTGCATTATTCAAAACGAACACACAAAAAAAGGTTGATAGAATTGTGTGGGCTCCCTCTCATTGAGAAACCAAAACAGACGAGAAAAGATATCTATACCTGCAAGGTGCAAACTGAATCTGTAGCTGACAATATTGCTCCAATTGCTACAAACATTGAAGGTTCACACTTAAAACAAAGCAAGATATAAAAAATCAGACAAGGAAAGCTGGGTCATAAAACACTGTACTGCCTCATGTTGCGAAAAAAGCACTATGGCTAACAAGACTTTCAACCTCAGCCAGACAATAGAGGAAAAGGAGTTTGGCACATTAAGTATAACATAACTCCATTATCTCAATGAAGGCACAATCCTTCAAACAGGTGTAGTTCATTGCAGCACAAATCATGAATATGAAACCGGTGTTAGTGCCAGTCACAAAAGTTGCAGAATTTATGAATTACTATTCTACTATTTCTAATAATCACAGTGAAAATGGCACTCAAGGACATTAAGTAGAATAGCCAGACCAGGAGCAGTCATAACAATAAGAATGAGAATCATGTTCACGGAAACAAAGAGAGAGTACCAAGATAATCCCCCATCTCCAAGAACCCAATATCCAGTTTTTTGAATAACTGCGACGCACCTGAATCAAGATTCATAAGTTGCGAGAGTTAAACCAACAATTATGTAACAAAATGGAACTTGCAACTAAAGTTCCCAAAAGGACAATTTTGCATAAATTCAAGCAAGATATCTTGCAAATATCACCACAGGAAACACGTAGTTTTAGAGGCCTCAAGACACATGGTCAAGACGACCCTGTGAACATCACTCATCTCATAGAAGGTCCTAAGGATCAGTGAGTTCAAACATTATTTCCATGTAGAAAAGACACTGACAATTGGAAGAAATAGTAATCGATTACCATTACCAATTAAGACCCACTTACGAAGTCACAATGCTTTTCTAGATGCATATTTCAATTCATTCCTCAAGCATTAAGAAAAAACGTAACTGCAAATTAAAAAAAGAGACAAAAAGGAAAGAAAAGGTAGACGAATAGTTTAGGTAGAGAAGAGGAAGCTCTGAGATCAGACCTAGATAGATGGGCTCAATAGTTAGATTCAGTCATTCAGATATTCTTCTCCTTCGAAAGGAATTTGAAGTCAAAATCATCTTTCAAAGTAGCATTTTTTTGGTCTGGAAAGTAGTGCAAGGGAAAATCCTTACTGCAGATAACTACTCAAACCTAAAGTACTTTTTAGTTAACTTATGTCAAGTGTGCAACTACTTTGAAATGGTTGATGATCTCATCACCAATTATGGAGTGGCTCACGACATGGGTTATAATCTTGACATCTTTCCTTGTTTTCTGGATCTCCCTGATAGGATGATTGAGCAGGGTGCACAATACCAAAAGGAAGAGGATGACATGGAAATGAAGTGGATAATCTGGGGCACAAGGAATTCAAGCTTTGAAGGAGCGGGCAAACTTCTTAACAAGCTAAACATACTTCAATAAATATTTTGTACGGATGAATGTTGGGGGTCGAGAATTTTGATGCTTAGATGGTTGTATACCAGTCTTTAGGGCAAATTACCCCAACACCCCAAGGTTTTGACAAACACGGGGACAATTTCTTTGGTTCGTAAAAGTACAATACACCAACACCCGTTAGGTGGCTGTGGTGGTGGTATTATGGTTTAGTAAGTTCACGACCAAGGGCGGTTGAGTGAATTGATGACTAGCTCGCATAGATGTATTTATGATTGAGCTAGTGTTGGGACATCACTACAAAGCAAGAGACAAGTAGTCATTTTTTCTATATCGTCAATCTCTATCATTTGGCAACCCCGGCAAGGTCAAAATTTATTCCAGGCAAATGAGGTGGTCTCCCAGTAAAAATCCAGAGGTATCTCTGGAATTTACTCACGTCTCCCATTTTAGTCTAGTGGGGATCCATATGTGTGGCCTTATGTCGGGGTTCCACATCGGTGGCATGCCTTTGATACATTTGAAATTTCAATATAGAAGTCAAAAAAGGAAAATCATCATGGAACATGCTATGGGGATGATTACTTTATAACACGGCACAGGTTTGTATGACATAAAATCAATCATCTAAGTTTCTCGAGCATACCAAGTGCAACGATAGTGAAGGATATCAATGTACCAACAGCACCAAACGACATGATAGTCATAAAGTTCTGAAAGAATTGCTTCTTTTTCACCTGAAACCTGTAAAGAGAAATGGACAAAATGTCAGGTTTATGATACCATGTCTTCAGTGTCCAGATCAAGACATACCTATTTAAAATGAACAATCGACACTAGATTCACTTCGCTGTGGCTATGGTATTCTGTGTTGTCTACAGTAACTTTAGAGTCCAAAACACCAAATACCAAAAGTTCCGACTATACATACATCTATGAGTACAAAAGAAAGCTTTAAGAAATTACAGGGTGCCTATCAACATAGAAGGAAAAAGGTAGTTGTAAACTGCCAGTGCCAGTAAGCTAAAATTTCCGATTAGAACATGAATCGCGAT
This sequence comes from Gaultheria prostrata, assembly GCA_036023075.1. NCBI lineage: Eukaryota > Viridiplantae > Streptophyta > Magnoliopsida > Ericales > Ericaceae > Gaultheria > Gaultheria prostrata. The sequence goes on from JAXBDA010007389.1 coordinate 13,541, forward strand.
AAAGAAATTCCAAGATTAGTGTTTTTACTCCGTAATACTAGAGGTTGCACTAAAAGTTGTGCACCTAGTACTATCACTCCAAATAGTATGTTCATACATGCTAACCCACAAAACAGAAGGTAGAACAGGCTGTATGTCATATTTGAGGAGGGATTAATGGAAGAAAAATAAACTACGAAGTGGAAAAGCTAAAATTATTCTTTTGTTTCCCTAACAATTTCCCTTGATATATCGCAAACAATTTAAAATCACACTACCAAGCAACTATTTTAACTAGTTAAACAACACATCGACCTATTAAAAAAGACCAAAGAGAGACACCAATAAGGAATTAGATTGCACAAAGAAAAATAAACATGTTGCACTTCTCACTCACTAACATTATTACAGGTGGAGGAAGGTATATGAGAAGAAGAAAAGTTAACCTGAAACCAAAACTTACCCAGCATTGAATATAATAGGTGGAAGAAGGTATATGAAGAAAAGTTGCTCGTCAAATTCTAGTATGTGCGAGTTTCTTCCCCTAGAAGTTAAAAGAATGATGATACCAGAACCCAAACCCTGCAAGATAAGTCATCAAAACCCACCTTATCCTTCATTGCAATCTCTAATCCAGTATTAACTAGGAGTATGAATAATCAAAACAGTACAACATTTAGCCATAATAAGATGTAGCTGGAACGCACAATGAAAAGGGCAGTGATTGACTCGTTAAACCATCTGTTTTCTTCAAGAAGATGGCCAATCACAATGCAAGCGCAAAGGAGAGCCACAAATAACGTTATGGCATCTATGCTAATTTCATCAGCGTCTGTCATGATCCCTGACCTCATAAAAAACGAGCCCACGCCTAAACCCATCTTGGCAATTGTCCTGTATTCACCAATCAAATATCAGCAAAATAATTGTAAAGTCCAAATAACACAGTGGCTCCCGCACATCCAAAATTTCAAAAAAAACACAAAAAAAATTATGCACCATACTAACAAGCACCGGAATATAACTCAGAATTCACATGATTTCGCATAACCTAGATGTACATATTCAACTTAGAGGCATCAAAATAACAAAACTGAACAACAAAGGTTGAAGAGACACTAAACAAAACAAAGAAAGACCAGGTTATCTATCTATACTCTACTATATACTAAGCTCGTGTGACACTCAGCATGCTCCCTGTTTTTTGGAAAAGATATAAAATGCCACAAAAATTCACCTCAGCCGCTAATATCCTCTCCCGATGTTGGTTTTCCACTTACCAGAAAATAAAAATAAAATAAAAACTTCTCAAGCTTTCTGTTTTAGATCAATTTTTCACAATTAAGATTAAATCATGTATCGATGAGGGATAATTGATGAAACATAATCGATTTTTTTGTGCTCTCCTGATGCACATTACGGTATCACGCTTGTATGACCTAAAATCCTGTCGCGTGAGCTTTGGACACAGAGACAGCAGAATCAAAAGAAACCAAAGTATGCTTTGCTAGGTTATGCTAAGCACATCAACTAATGCCGACCAACATAACATCTAACAAAATCTAAACTATTGGGTCTTCGGTAGTTGATAACACCCACCTGGTACATCAATTGACTTCTGAGTGTAGTCGAAAATATAATCGGGTAAATTCCAAATCACAAGAATCGAACTAAACCTTAATTTTCTATCGTTTTTCTTTCCTTTCATCTTTTTCCCATAAATCAAACGTAGTATCAAAGCAATAGCAATAACAACAACAACAAAACATGTCGTACCTCAACTTCGTCGTGGATTCAACGCCACCGACATGAATGTCTTTTGAGACGGAGACCAATTTTCCTCTTTTCCGCCCTAGCGACTGAGGAGGAAACTTAGCCTGCAAGGAACAGAAGAGGGAGAAGACTTCTACGGGAGGGAAGAAGACCAGAGGAGAGAGGGAACTTGACGTTTGACAATTTGAGAGACCGCGAAAAAGGAATGAATGACTGTGTCAATCAATGGCGTAATTTGTATCGAGGAATATGGAGGACTCGTCACCGTCTGATCAAAATCGATCCATTGTCAGTTCTTGGTGGGAGACTGACAAGAAGAAGCATTAATGATCCGAACCACTCATTTTGTACAATCAATTAAAAACCAAAAAATACATGCGTACACATGCCCGTATATGTATCGTGCACGGACAGTACATCTCGACTGTCCAAAAGTGTTTTTGACGGTCCGAATTTCAAAGAGTTAATAAAGCTCTGTAACAGGTAATAAAGTCTTTAAGACCCGGACTGTTGATTTGTTGGAATGGACGGTTCAGATATATACGTATGCAATGCGTCCATATGCATCGCCACATTCGTTAAAAACAAGCTCAAGTCAATCGTTGTATTTTCTAAGGGTGTTCGGCCGGCCTCAATGCACTATGATTGATTTTATGAGATTAATCTCATCGTTTGATAAAGAATCTCCGATGCATACTTCGGAACAAGGGGACGTGTTGCGCTAGGGATGGCAACGGGTAGGGTATGGATCGGGGATCTTATTCCATATCCAATCCCCGATTGGAGGGTATTTCGCCATCTCCACCTCCATCCCCACCTTCATCCCCATTGGGATATTAGATAAAGAACCAAACCCACCTCCCGATGGGGATCGAATTTCCTCGAATATACCCATATCCAAACAAAAAAAATGAACAATTCAAGATTGAAAATAAATTGATATTTATATTTAGAAATATAATCTCAATTGATCTTCTTTGAATATTAAGTAGTCCATTATGATAGATAGTAGGAGTAATCGATAAGATTTGTTAATTAAATAGATAATTGTTTACATATACTATAACTACACTAAAGATTTATGCGTATGTTCTTATTTATATGTACATATATAATATAGTATATGTAGTATGTATAATTGGGTACGGGGAGGGTAAAGGGCAGGTACGAGTATTCGGGGGTAAGGATTACAAAATCATACCCGCTCCATACCCGAGCGGGTTTTCTTCATATCATACCATACCCGCTCCTATTGGGGAAAAGTTATGGGTTACTCCTGCTTCCATATAGGCGGGGGCGGTGCGGGTATTCACTGGATATTGGGAAATTGCCATCCCTACGCTGCGCAGCCCCGTGCTGCGCAGCATGCTGTGCAGCCAATTCCGGCGCCGCGTCAGCATTGTTCCAACGATCGGAGACGTCCACCGCGTAGAGCTCGTCGAGTACTACATGAGTACAAAAAATCAACTCGATCGGTTATCGTTAAGTGACTCATCGGCGCACAAATAACTTGCAAAAAATGGGTTCAATGGTTTTCATCCAATGTTTTAAGTTTTATGTGTTCCGATTTTTTCCAACACATATGTATTCCGATGAGGCATTTTACGATATCCAATCGAGTTGATTTTTGGAACATATGTAGTACTCGACAAGCTCTACACGGTGGACGTCTCCGATCGTTGAAACGTTGCCGGCACGGCGCGACGCCGAAATTGGCTGCACATCACGCTGCGCAGCACCTCCACTGTTCTGCATACTCCATACCTCGAAATCTATCTCTATTCCTCTTTGGAGAAAATTTGCATTCCAACCAATCTTCCATTTTAGGTTTAGAGGATTGGTTTTCATCGTCCATATTTGGAGGATTGAAAGTTTTGGTGGATTTTCCAAACCCACCTTTTTGAATAAAAAATACAAAAGGTATTAGATTTTGAGTGAAAGTCAATAATGATTGGAGAGAAAATAAATGAATTTTTGAAATATAGGGTGAATATAGAAATATGAAGGATTGTGATTTGAGTATGTATGAATAATAAAATTCTTTAAATTCACTTTTTGATAAAATAATATAATTTAATCCTCTAACATGGAAAAATAGAGGATGTTGGATTGGAAATGCTCCTAGTGGAACGACTTTTGACTCCCCGATTGGATGGGGGATTATTTTCAGGGGATAAGTTATAGAGAAGATAAGATAAGATGGGGTATTATTTTTGGAGGGTTGGCCCACATTGATGTGATGTTTATAGAGGGGGGATAAAATTTGACTTGGTTTGGATATTTTATGAAACGAGGGGATAAGGGTGGGTGGATAAGAGGAAAAACTGTCAAATGACTATTTTGCCCATGTGTAGTGTTAAATTTGATTATGTATTAAATTAAATATATAAATGCAAAACTCAATACATTTAATTAATTTTGGATAATTTAAG
>JAXBDA010007390.1:0-17723 GCA_036023075.1 Gaultheria prostrata
GTGTCCTTATTCCTGAACTTATTTCATCCCTCTTACGACTCTTGTTTTCAAATTCAGAGAACTTGGCATTGGAATTGTTACGTACAGTCCTTTGGGACGGGGATTTTTATCAGGAGGTGCCAATTTGATAGCAAACTTAGCAGATGGTGATTTCCGAAAGGTTTGTGCATTTTGCTGTTATTTTAACTTAACAGAAAGTAGGTTTAAAACTGCAACTGGAATTGGTTCTTGGGATTACTATCATCTTCATCATAAGTCCTGCATTTAGTTGTTATTTTTACCTGACATAAAACTTTACAGTAACAGGAAACAGGTTTAAAACTGTAACTGGAATCTGTATTACTATCACATTCGTAATAATAATAAAAAAAATGGCGTACCTATGCATGAAGCTATATGTGGGTTTTGGGGAAGGGTTGATGGTTGTTTCCAAGAATCGAACCCGTGACGTACAGGGCACAATGGGTAGCTTTACCGCTGTGTCAGGTCCGCCCTTCTATCACATTCCTAATAACTCCCGCATTTAGTTTTGTTTTGGTTAAGTTAAAATTTTATTAACACCAAACAGTGGACATGGACACCGGGGCATACCCGTGAAGCAACAACAGGAAACAACACCAGCAAAACAAAAACCAAAGCTAATCCAGAAGCAACAAACTAAGACTCCTGCATTTAGTTGTTATTTAGTGAGTATAAAGCTTAATAGAAATAGGTTTAAAACTGTAATTTGACTTGTGAGCTAATGAACCTTTTGATGCTTGGGAAGTTAGTTTCTGCTTAACTATTGTATTATTTTCTATATGTGGTTGTTTATCTTGTATATGCTACTGTTTTCCTGCCATAGTTTTAAGCGCATTGTTTTTCAGCCGTTTCTCCACTGGTGCTATCTTGTACGCCTCTACATGCTCATGGAAGTTGAATAATATGATGACCATTCACACAACTTTGATTTTTAACTGCATTTAGATTTGATGTCAATTGCACAAATGTGATTTCCACTACAGTTATATGGAAATATAACTGTAATGACGAAGCATTTCCCCAGGGACTTTAGATGACACCATGCATTTCTTTATTACTGTAATAGGCAGTGCTGAGATGTTTTAAATTGAAGCTCGTTCTATTAGACATTGTGAAGTTCCTCGTATGTGTTTCTCGCCCCGCTCCCTCTCTTCCTCACCAACCAGCAAGACCACCTTACCTACCAATGAGATCTAAACTATATGAGATGCAATCACTCCTCATCATGTGAAACTAGAACTACAGATCTACAATTGAAAAAAGCATTATAGGGAAAAACGTTGTATTAAGACTAAATGAATAAAAAGCCAAGACGGTAGCAAGTATAATTTGCTGGTCCTTCTGCGTCCTTTACTCAGTTGTTCTAATCCTGAATCATATGCTTCTTTTGTAGCATATGCCAAGGTTCAAACCTGAGAACGTAGAACATAACAAGAAGATATTCGAGCGGGTGAACGAAATGGCACGAAGGAAGGGCTGCACCCCATCACAGCTGGCATTGGCGTGGGTTCACCACCAAGGGAACGATGTGTGTCCCATCCCTGGTACCACCAAGATCGAGAACTTCAACCAAAACATTGGTGCATTATCCGTAAAGCTAACTCCTGAAGAAATGGCTGAGCTGGAATCCTACGCTTCTGCTGACGCGGTTAAGGGTGATAGACATGTGTATATGTCGACTACGTGGATAAATTCAGACACTCCTCCATTGTCCTCCTGGAAACCCGAGTAAAGGCATGCCTCTTTCTATTTGTACGTGCTTACACAATAAATTGCTTAGCACTTACCTATTTCGTGTGGGTATTTTGGGGTTTTGAGTTTCCATCGGTGTAGTGTTTCACAATATAACTATCTTGGTTCGAGGAGTTGTACGGTATGGACCTCCCTTATCTGAGTCGTATCCATCTTTTACCTGAAGTTTGATGCTACTGTTTTTGGGTACTTAGATGTTATGGATTTACCAGGCTTGAAATAAAGGAATATGGTTCTGTATTGTACATGGAGCTGTGTTTTGTTTTGCTTTATTTAGATTTACGTCTCTCATTTTAGGGTACCATGCAGAGTTTCCGAATGAAACTATGTGGTTCCTTTAAAACAACATAATTAAAAGAACTAAAATTAAAGGGATCCGATGGGCCTGTAGCGAGCTTGTGTAGTGAGCAATCTTAACCATTGATCTTTGCAATCGATGGTTCAGATTTGCCTAAGCACTCTTACCGGTAAGAGCATACAAACACATCTGAACTATTGATTGCTGAAATGGACGGCTTGGATGCTCATTATACACCTGTAGTGAGCAAAGGCCCCCCAGGTCCAACTTAAAAGGGATTCTTCGTTAATGAAGTCTGCGCATTGATTTGGTTCCTGCAATGCTTAATTCCCGCAACTTGCACTTTGCCATCAGGTTCCTGCAATCACAAATTTGGACACTAAGAGGATGGTTTTGATCTGTGTTTTTGTTGATCAATTCTGGGACATTTGTCCGTTCGACCTCTATTTCAATCCCTGTAATTTGCAATTCCATAGCCATTTTGAGACCATCTCGGAGAGCCCATAATTCCGCATCCAAGGCTGATCCGGTGCCAATAAAACGTTGGAAACCCTGCACCCAGTTTCCCTAACCATGGCCACCTGCTGTCACTGTTCTTACGTGGTTAGAAACTCTATCGACATTAAGTTTGCTGGTTTCAGTTGGAGAGGGAATCCAGCCAACCTGTAGAACTGAAGTACCTCTGGCTGGACACTCATCACAAAAAATTTACCACTCCAAAGCGTGGGAGAGGCAATCATGAACCGAGTACTGGGGGGTCTCATATTGTTAACCTCCGAAAAGACTCCGATTTCTATTAAGCCAGTGGCGGCTCCAAAAATCCTTACTAGGGTGTTCAAAAAAATGCAAAGAACTGTACAAGCTCTATAACTATAACAAGAAAAAGTCAAAAAAAAAAAATTGATATATTACTATCAACGGTCCGAAAAAAAACATAAAAACAGTAAAAATACATAATAGATACAATTACCCACTTTAAATGAGACCTTTTTTGATCCCAATTTGATGATCATAATTGTTCAATTATTCAAATTAATTTCTTAGGAGACCATGCAAAAATTCAACTCACTTAAATATCACTACCTGCTTGATCTCAAAATTCAATTCATGGGTCCAGTATTTTGGAACAACAAAATGGATTTGTAGATCAAGCGCTTACAATTATTCGATTGAGCTTAGTTTTTGCATGGTCTCCTAACAAATCGATTTGAATAAAATGATTGGTTCTGATCAAAATTACTTGGATTGGGTGTTCAAAATTAATTGGGCAGGGTGTTCAATGTAATGGGTAAGCTAAGTATCTAATTTTTTTTTCTGTACAAAATTCTTTGCCTTGGGTGTTCACTTGCCCACCCATAGCAAGCTGTGGCGCCACCCCAGTATTAAGCAATCCATTTTCGGGACCTTATTTGGATAGATTTTGTGAGCAAATCCATATTATTGAGTTTCCATCGACATTATGTGTTCCTCTACGCTGGACTTGTTTCCCGATATGGCCTTTCTTGATTTCCCCTCAGCCATGTTTTACCAACTATGTTCTTCGACACGAGAATGGTAGTTTATTTATGTGTCGTGTATGGGCACACATATCACATGATATCCAGAATGAGGTCACCAAAGTATTAGTGTTTATGTTTTCTTCCTAGATATGTGTGGTATTTAAATTTTTACTATTGCATGTATTCGAAATCTAGACCTGAATCGTATTCGGTTAGCATCTCTACTGAATTCAACTTCGACTTCCGAGATTGGAATACTCCATATACTCAATGCATTTGACATAACCTTTTGAGGGCTTTTTAATATGATCACTCGATTTTTTAAGAGTCAGCTTTTTGGGTCCTTTGGTTGTCTTATGAGAACTTTTTTCAAATTTGGTTTACGTTTTAAAACTTTTTCAATCTCTTTTGTCGAGCCGAACGATATGATGTAAACATTATACTTAAACAATAGTAAACAAGAGAGAACAACAAAAGACTATGCTAAAAAGCCCTTAAAAGGTTAGGCCGAATGGAGGCTTATCTAGCTAATTTAGTTTTGCGAACTTGACTAATAATCCATTAGACATAGTTTGGCTTAATAATCCATTTGGGTTTTTTTTTCTTTATTTAATTTTATTCGCAATTTAAATTCCTCTCATCGATACGAACTAATAATTCACAAAATTTTTTTTGCATCAAAATGATTATTAAGCTAAACTACTATATGTTGGATATCACGTTCCATCTTGAGAGGTGTAGGCCCAGTATTAATAAATATCCAAAAGCCCAGCTCCAATTAGGCTCTGTTTTTGGGCCCCAATATGTAGGAGGTCCAGATGTCCAGTTCTAGGGAGAAATAGATAAACTGTATAGGATTTTGTTTTTGTCATTCGTCAATCCTAATTATTACATGGGGAGGGGAGAGCGAGACTCGATCCTGAGATGCAGTATGGGGCATCTAAGAACTCTACCGCATGAGCTAGCCACTACTTGCAAACTGTAGAGGATAACAATTTTTTAACAAATGAGCTCAATTACTTTATTTTGTGAATTGAAGAATAACTGTTGGAATAAAAATAGTTGGGTACGCTGCACTAAGGATTAATATTCACTTATTCTACCAAAACACGTATTGCATGTGCGAATAGCCAGTATTGCATGTTCAAGAAGCACAATATTAGCATGAATTTATCAACTAAATAAAAAGAAAGTACCAATTTTTCATGAAGCGTTAGGGGGAAACAAAATGCCCATTCGCGTAAATTGGGGATGACATGATGAAATATGGGAGGAAACTAAAAGTGTAGCTACAAGAAACTATGATGATATATAGGAGGTAGGGGTGCCCAGCAAGTCAATCGATCCGTCCAAATCGATCAAACCAAAACGTCCGCGAATCACCCGAGGTATGTTATGGATGAATGGGGATTCTAATATTCTGGTTTGGGCGAATTCGGTCTGGTTCAATCCGCCTAATCCGCCCGATAGCCTTTCTCCACTCCCCTTATTTGCCTGATCAGCCCAATTAGCAACTGAACCGATCCAACCTTACCTCACTCATGGACGGGTGCGGATAGAGAATACGACAATTTGTGACAAGCAGATATGTTTGCGAACCGGCCCGATTCGTCCAAAACCGATCTGTAGACAGGACTAATAGGAGGAAACTAAAGAGGGATTTACGGGCTGGTACCAAAAATTAGAGTTGATTCCCTCCGGGTCCAGCCCAAGTTCTAAAATTTCCCACACAGGTAATTACGCAAGTTTCTCCCAAATTTACCCCAGGAAATGACGTCTCCTTCCTTTCTCTTCAACCCAAGAAATGACGTCTCTTTCCTTTTTCTTCAATCCCTTCTCTCCATTTTATAAATCTCCCTCTCTACGTGAATATCGAATCGAGCGCTTCTCACCTCTCTCCGACGAACGAAGGTTCTACTCAACCTTTCTTTTTACACCATTTTGAACACCGATACTTTTGATTTCACTTCTCTTACCGGGTTTTAGTGTTCTTTGTCTCTTCTTGCAGATGTTGTAACGAGTTTTAGACAGAGAGAAGGGAGAGAAAGGGCTAAGAATGAAGAAATTCGCAGTGTTCTAATATAAATTTGCAGGCTCTGGTCTTTCCAGATCTGGGGAAAATAAAGTTGCGTTGGTTGATTTCAGCGAGTTTTAAAGAGAGACGAGGGAGAGAAAAGCTAAGAATGAAGAAATTCGTAGTGTTTATACAAAATTCACAGGGTTTACAAAAAAAGTTTGTAGCCTCTGTTTATGAGGAACATATTGGATGTATCTCAGATCCATTTCCACCATTTTTTCGGATGTAATTGGAATTTTGACTACTATTGATGGGAATTGCTAAGCGTAATTCGGACTGGGATTTCCATTTTTCTGATGCAATTGCTATGGACTTTTGAAGTTCCATATATATATAAGATCTTATAAGGGCTCCCTTACATAGCTTATGTAAGAGATTTTTCGTTCGATATTGAATTTCGACAATCCGAACCGTTAGATGCGTTTAGAATGTGTTTTTAAGGTCCAACGCGAGAATTCGTAAAAATAAAATACCCGGAAGGGCTTGATCCGAGCATTTTTCGATAAAAAACGTATATCTGAAAATCATGTTTTAAACACATCTAACGGTTCGGATCGTCTCGGATCGTCGAAATTCAATCTCGAATGAAAAAATCCCTTACATAAGTTATGTAAGGGAACCCTTATAAGATCTTCCATATATATATATATATATATAGAGAGAGAGAGAGAGAGAGAGAGAGAAGAGAGAGAGAGAGAGAGAAGTGGGTGTGGTAGTCGATTGGTTGAATACTTGATTGATTGAATCAAAAGTTGCCCATAATTTTCCGTTCAAGGAGATACGTCTGGCCTCCTATATGGTAGTCGCAACCATCCGTATAGGATAGTTATTTTAAGGCTCAGGGCGGCTAGTTGTCTCAGTCTGTTGAGTCAAGGAGTCGTATCTAAGTTGTTAAATCCGTAGTTCCCCCTCAGTCCAGTATTTCACGTTTCGAGTCTCCCCGCTGTCACGTATGTTCTTACTAGGTCGATCTGTGCGATTTTGTTTCACTTTTGAAACAAATACTGGTTAAATGGTAATTTTGGCTTCCAACTACACCTACTGAGAATTAAGTTTTATGTTTTGCCTTATTGGGAATTAAGGGGCCTAAAACTTGACCTTGTGGTAATTAATTTGGTGAAAAGTGTATCTATTATGCACGGAGCATGTGGAATTGGTGCTGCTTATTTGGTGAGCTCATTAGGTCTCGTGAAATCAACATTCTTTTTTTTGAAAAGCAAAAATAATAATTTTATTAATCTTTGGAATAGTACAAAGATTAAAGGGAAACGAGACCCTCACCAACGATTGGCAAGAAGCCAATCGAGAAAATCAAGGCCGAAGCCCAACATCCCCATGGGTCGTAAAACCTAAATAAAACAATACAACTCGACAAGAAAGGCCTACAATGACCAGATATGGGCCAAGCCTAGACAGTAAAGTCCACATACAGCATAGATAATGGGCAAAGCCCAGCCCAACTCCTAAGCCTAACCAACACACAAACTACAGGGCAGCCATCGCTGCCGCCCAACATGCAGCCGATCGGAATCCCCAGGCGAAACACCACCCCCACAAGCCACCACGGACCAAAGACCACCAGACCCCAAAGACGATGACCACGCCGCTGACCGCCTCGCGTATTCCCGGATCTCAAAGATGACCGCCAAGAAGCCAACTTTCCTTTAGAAGATTGGGTTCAATTAAAACCTCACTTGTTTTGTTGCTACAATTAAAACCTCACACCCTCTATAAAAACATGAACGCCTTTAAACCTTCCACCAATTAAACCTTCACCTTTTTATTTTTTTCCAGAAAGTCTTGAAGAATTGAACTTTATGAGTACTCGATCAATTCTTTACTGTTGCTCCCGAGCTCCCCTTCGTATTGATCAGTGTGATTGCAACATTATATTGGATTCTTCAACAATATGACTCTACTAGGGAACACTATTATGAACATTGGATTCTTTACTCGGGTTCAACTAGATAGTGTTCATTTCGTGACGCTGGCACTGCCCAAGTCCATTCATGACTAATCAAGTTTGTTATTTTCAGCGGTATGCCCAAACTATGAAAATTTCACTAATATCCCTCAGTTTAAAAGATGACGACTAAGTGGAAGGATTTTGGAAAGTGGGTTAAAAATCAAGAATTGTTTGAAGCATAATCAAAAGTTGTGGCTTGCAATTTGTTAAGGAACAATCCGACATTAAAAGGGATGATTGGGACCAGTGGCGGAGCCAGGATTTTTGCTCGAGGGGGCCGACTTAATAGACATATCTTTATTCAAGTGTATACTTATGATATGGACTTTCCTTTCAATGTAATTAACTTGTGCATTGAAAATATTCTAGCCTAATGTATTAAAAATACATGAATCGTTTTGTTTTATTTTTCTTTAGGTTACAACAATACTCATATGCTTGTTTTTCAAATTATGAAAGAAAGAAAGGCAAGTGATTTCTACACCCCCTTTTGATAAACACACCCCATTTTTTGTTTTTAGTGGAACTTTTATGGAAAAATTTCACGGAAAAATAAAAAGGGGATGCGATTATAAAAAAGGGGTGTGAAAATCATTGATGAAGATATAAATTACCTATCTTTTAGTAAATGAAACCAAAATTATTACGATTATGGGAAGATATTACAATAATATTATCAATTATTTCAACAAGATTAGTATTAAATTAATAAAATTTTCAAAACCCGGGGTGCCGGGGCAACCCCCATTGTAGCTTATCGAAAGTTAGATGGAAGGATGGCCGTATTGACATTGCCAGTTGACAATTATGAGACCTAATTACAAGAGAGGGTTCTTAGTTTTCCTCTTTCACTTATTTCAACCCAACAATGAGATTACCCATAAAAGAAAAAAAAAATAATGAGAAAGTTATGTTTGCAGTCAGCAGAAAAACTAGTATAAACCATTGTCGGTAGCAAAGATCGGTCTTCGACAATGCTTTGGAATCTAGTGTTTCATTCGGACAAGCGTGTGCGTCTCACAATTCAAGAGCAAAAGTACATAATAGAAAATTATAGTAATTAAATTTACTGCATTGGAGTGTTGGAACTTTTAGTATATTTTTTAATATTAAAAAAATGATTTTTAAGTATTTCAATTATTATTTGAAAATAGTAGTTTGTTGTCAATTTGATATATGAGGTGGTATATTCGATTGTTGGAGACAAAGTAATGGAATAATTGTCTGAAGCATTATTGATGCTTAACTTAGAAGTCTTTTGGGTGTGTATACTTGGACGGTTCTCATTAGTAGACCTTATCTTTTCCTTCAAGGCAAATGATTGTGACCTTATCGTTTCCTTGTTGCATCTTACTTCTATATATATACATGCATGCATTTCGCGGTGCATGGTAGAAGCAAGCCTAAGGCAGTGAGGCCTAAGGCTGTGATCAAGGTTCTCTCACATATTAATGCTCCATATTTTTATTTTCATATTTTTGTTATAGAGAGATTATCCAACAAAATGTAAGAGTGTTATTGTGGTGAAACTTTGGGCTCAATTTACTTATGCAGGGTGGATTGAGCCAACAAAACTTATTAGTCGGCTGTTGTATCCTGGGGGAGATAGGCCATGTGAGAGTTCTGTTGCATTGGCTAGTGGTTCAAGATTCAACCAACCACAAATGTCTTGAATCTCCTTAAAGAAAATGAGATATCTGTGTCTCGGTCCGATGTTTGTGTAAATTCACTTTTATGGTAATTGTGTGTTACATATCCGCTTTGATTTACTTCATATATATGTAAGTGGGTATATGCAATTATTGAGATTAATTAATGATAAATGGATGAGGTTGCTCGTTGGGTAGGAAACTTGGCTAAAAACCATATTTATCCGAAAGACGTAAAAATCAAAATTTGAAATTTGAAAATCCGACTGTAAACACAACTATATATATTAGAAAAAGAGTAAGAAAACTGGGCCGTCCTTCCCATTTTCATTTTTCTTGACCAATCATTCCAATGAATGATTATGTAAATAGAACCTCGATGACACGTAGATGCAGTGGCGGAGTCAGGATTTCCAATCCGGGGGGGGGGGGGGGGGGGGGCAAAATTGCCCACTCATGGGTGGCATTACGGAGAGAGGACTAACCTTCGTCCTCAATCCTTAAAAAGATCAATTAATTTGCTAAGCAACTGTAAGCTAGATGGCTATGTAAACACTGATAATTTTTTTTAAGGTAAGTAAACATTGATAATTTGAGACACTGGAAATCAGGGACGGAGTTCGGATCCTTAAAAAAATTACTAGGAAGTCATATAATTAGGTTTTGTTATGGACTTTTTTTGTTCAAAGATTTCACATTTCTCTCCATTTAGGGAAAAAAAATTTACAACCCTTGAGGGAGAGAGAGAGAGAGAGCACCCTATCCATTGAGCCAAAGCCTACAATTGGTTCATACTTTCTCTACTTTAATATTTATAATTGTTTTTTGCAATAATAATTTTTTTTTTTTACAAAAGTGCGGGGGCCACGGTCCACCCAGCCCCACTGTACGTCCGCCCCTGCCTAGATGGGATGAGGGAAGAATATTGGTATCAGTCGTTTCCTGACTGATAGGTAGAAGAAGAATGAGATGATAACTTTTACTTGTTAAATACTGCGTTTACTTGATACTGAGGCTTTTCTGTTTTCTCCTTCCCTGTTTAATCTTATATCTGTGATATTTGATTAATAAAATCCTGTTTTTTGCCGTGCAAAAAAAAAAAAATTCTAAATTTCTCCATGTTAGCCTATGGAAATCGATTAACAGAAATACGTGAGCTTCAGGTAATCAAATTCTATGTTCCTACGCAAAAGAAATCATGGCAGCTTTCGAATCCCCTTTTAATGCTGACCCTCCCAGAAATAGACTAACTCCGTGGTGCCCCCCAAATACAGGAACACTAAAATTAAACACTGACGGCTGCTGGTATGAATCACCGAGGAAAGCTTGTTTTGGAGGATTATTCAGAAGTGAAAATGGTGATGGCTAGCTCAAGGTTGGAGACAGAACTATGGAGCATATATAGAGGCCTGACTATCATTCTAGAGAAGGGTATGAGCGACGTTCAAATCGAATCGGACTCCCAAACCGCAGTCATCCTTTTCAACGATGGAGCCAACACAAATCACCCTCACAACAATATTATCAATGACGGCAAATATCTTCTCAACCGCACAAGGAGCACTTTGACACACACATACCGCAACGCTAATGAATGTGCTGACTGCCTTGCTAGAATCGGAGCTGAACAGGAGGAAGAATTGGTGGTCTCATGCACACCACCACTGGCCATCCGTGAATATTTGAACCGGGATCTTCTCAACATCAGACAAATTCTTGACTGACATGGCTTACTCTTTATCTATGTGGTCCTTTTGGAAGTTCTCTATCCATATTTGCTACTGTAAAACTTGCCCTGCACCTCTGATGCAGATTGTTACTCTAGCTTAATTCGTAATATATTTCCGTTTTATCAAAAAAAAAAAATACTATGAATTGGTACCATAGGCAGTGACTAATAAGATAGAAAGGGCTTTCTTGGTTGAAGAACAAATTTTTTTTTTAAACAAGGGCAAGAGGATAATTCTACTTAACCCACTCAAGTAGGCATACTGACTAGTGAGAGGTAAAAGAACCCTTTTAACACGTACACACAAATCCAAACATCCCGATGTTAGAAGCCAACCCATGACGCAGGCTCGAGAGCCTAACCTATCCTTCGGACAAACCCAACGACATATAACTGCCCCCCGCAACGGTTATGAAGTGGGTCAAGATTTGATTTTTGGAAGGACAATATTCATCCTTGTTCTAATTCTTGGCTTATTTTAAAAAAAGCCAAGAATGATCTGATGTCATTCGCTTACGATACATCAACCAAAAAGCCAGCTTAAGTCAAGAATTGGAACAATGTTGATATAAACAGAAGGTGCAAGACTGCAAGGTCGAAATTGTGCAGAGAGGATAATAGATTGCGCACAAAAAACCTCATCCTCGACGACGGACAACTTGGGTAGCCCTAAACCTAGTATAGCTCTAGTTGGAAGCAGGTCGGACTTAGCCCGAGTCCCCAGTATCAGAGAGCATAGTCATGATCCAATTACAGCATAGGCAGTGGCGGACTCAGGATTGGAGTCAAGTAGGGGCCGAATCACATATATTTTCATATTCATCAAAAAAAAATAAAAATTGTAAGCATTTATCGATACTTGCAACTTGCAAGGTCCGAATAAGAGACAATATTGTGCATGTGTGTAGCCACCGTTAAATTTTACGAAAGCAACCTAAAAAATGATTGATTACTTGAAATTTTAGGAGGATTTACCCCAATTTTAAGAATATTTTTTTCACTCAAAGGACTTGCAGGGGCCAATCCTATAGAATTTTTTTTAATTAACCTGAAAAACTAATACAATACGTGAGGATATTAGGAGTTGTGCAGGGGCCGGGAACCCCCTACACCCCCTCAGTACTCAGTACCGCCCCTGAGCATAGGATATTCATCTTGACCCCGTTTTCCTAAAGGGGAATCGTACACCACACGCTTACACAGTTACACCACAGTATCTTGTATTCTCATGCGGGGCTAGGTAACTTCTTCTCTCTCAAGTCCCAACTCAAGACCCTAATAACTCTTCGTTTCCATTTTCCTCCGGAACCTAACTTTCTTTTTTCACATACTTTTGAGCTTGAATCTACCCAAATCAGAATTTGACGCCATCAATCATTAATAAGAAGTGGTGCAAATGAACCTAGTCTTTCGTGAATTGTTCGATGCTCGACACGTTAAAGGCTCATTCGAGTTCGATCCGAGTTTGAATATTCATCTTAGGCTAGTTTAATAAGTGAGCCAGCCAAACTTGAATTCTGGCAATATTCGGTTCGGTTAGGTTTGCAAACCTAGAATATACAGTATTTATAGTATATCATGAGAATATCATATATAAACTTGAATATGTATAAATTGCATAACTTGTATATTTATATATGTACACCATAAAACTTCTATAACTTACATGTTTAAATGTTTACAAAACTATAAGTATAAAATAATATAGGGTATATGTTTTCATAGTTTTGTATATGTATGAACTTGTTTACGTGGATAATAAAAATCTTATTTGCAATTTTAACCTGCAAAAAAGCTTAAATACCTGATATTTTTTGCTCATTAAAACTCTCAAATTTGGGTAAGCTTGGTTCATTTGCATGGCGTATTAATATACTTATATCATAAATTATCTGTTTTGTGCCCAAAGAGTTAAGTATTTGATGTTTATTATTTTCTAACTATTCTCTTCCATGGTGATAAAAAAGAAAAAGAAAAAAACTATTCTCTTCCATTTTTATCCCCTTACTCACTACCAACTAAAACCAGATTTTTTTTTCCATAATTGATGACCACTTCATGCTTTTAACTGACAAAAACCTAAGCAAATCAGGCAGGGGAAAAGCAATCATATCTTATATGATCATGGGTAGAGCACCAACAGGTCTAATAATTATCACATAATTGTTTCATGATTTTTTTCGAATCAGGTTTCTTTGGGCAAGATTTTGGATAAGACAAGTGCAAAAATCCATGTGGCCTACTGACCCATAACTTTTAAAAAACAAGACTAAAGGTACGCATTCTGCTAAAGCTATCTGACACCACTGCCCTATTATTCCATGCTCCTGGAACATCACGACGTGATTTCAACGCTCATTTGTATTGAAATCACACACTTATTAATAAAGCTCACACAAATTTTTAGGGATAAAGGCCATTGAATGTGACTATCACGTGATAGGGCTCCACGAACAAATAATAGTTTCTCTTGTGGGTCAGGCTCCTTTTTCTTCCTCCTCATTCACTCACCCACTCACTTCCTAAAGCTTTGAAATCAAATTCCTACAACAAATATGAAAGTCATCCATCCCAACAGCTGTAAAAAATGATAGACAATTCAATTTGTGTAAAGAACACTATTTTTATGCCTTGGTGTTATTGGTTTTTTCACAAGACAACTATAGCTTCTATTAAGATATAGAAATGGATATGTAACAGGCTCTATGTCTCAACAACCAATAGTTTATCTTATCCTTTGCACTGAATGAGATTTTTCATAGAGAGTCAAAGGCCGTAACGTATCGATGATCGATCGATCATTATATATCTGATATCGACGTATCGCCTTGATAGCTACTCATATAAGGCTGTATCACCGATACCATTTCGTTTTCTAATACCGCAATTTAAAACCTTGATTTGCGAGTTTTATTTTTTTGAGATATTCATAGGCGCCCATGCATTGAACGAGATAAATGTTAGATAAAGACACAATCATAGAGATAATAAACAATACACAAAGATTTGCAATACCATTACCAATACCCAAGAATATTATTATCCATATGGAAAACTAAAACAATACTTTATTCTTCACTATACACTCTGAGACTGAGAAAGAGAAGAAGGTGAAGCAGAAGATATGATTGTAAACCATCCTTGTATTATAGCATTCGTTATGGTGATGACAAGTGCTATCTGCTCACCTGTTGGACTCGGGATTCGGACCGCTAGGAACTTCGTGAGCTGCCGCCTCATACTGTCGATTTCTAGAGGTGGTGGCAGCAGCGGTGGTGGTGGTAGAAAAAGGATTTGTGGTTTCTGGT
Organism: Gaultheria prostrata; assembly: GCA_036023075.1. NCBI lineage: Eukaryota > Viridiplantae > Streptophyta > Magnoliopsida > Ericales > Ericaceae > Gaultheria > Gaultheria prostrata. The sequence continues at coordinate 14,300 of JAXBDA010007390.1, forward strand.
GCCGAATCCACCGTGTTCATGGGAGATTTTTGAAGGTCTCGCCGGAGAGATGGTGATGACGCCATGGGAGAATTGAGAGGGCGAGCGAAGAGAGGGGAAATCAAGAGTAACCCAACAAGTAGCAAAACAGTAATCTTTGATTTTTTTGTGGAGTTTTCAGAAGTTGTTGCCATAGAAATAATGGAAGAAAGAAACCACACCCCCCAGTTTTCCACTGGAGATCAATATCCATGAACCAGTTGGAGCCACCTCAAAAAGAAGAAAGAAGGACTTTTGATAGTGTTGGATGGAAATTACAGAGAGCCCTAAAAATCAAAACCACTTTTGTAGCTATGAGTGTGTGGTTTTATAACTAGCAAAGGGAGGTACATTTTTTTTTTCCAATGGTCACAAGTGTCCGGGTCAACTTACATGCACCAAAGAGAGATACATGTGAAAACCCTGCGATGTCCTTTTCTTTCAAGATATTGAAGTGCCCCAGTCTTGATGCTGAAATTACATGGATGTTCTTTTATTTGATGAATTGAATTGTTGGCTTTTGACATATTTGTTCACATTTAATTAGGTATGAAACCTCTCAAACAAAGTGCCTTTTGAGTAGTTGTTGGGTTAACTATGCTCACTTATTAGTCCTTTTTTTTCTCATCTCATTTTGTCATTAGATACACAAAAAATCAATTTAATTGCCAGAGAGTCGAATTATAAATCAACGTCCCATCTTTTTCATGACTGACAAATTTTGAGAAAAAAAATTATAGTAACCTTTAAAGTATTGTATAACATCAGTGTTGGCTCAAGAGTTTCGGAGGCCCAAAATGAACTCCTTGAATGAGACCCTCCATATATTTTGCGTAAAAAAATTATTCAATACAGAGTCTTCATAAAAAACCATTACAAAAGATATATTAGTATTACAAACCATTAAACCTATAACCATCAAAAAATAAACAATTGCTGCAATACTTCAAAATCTATCATTTAAACATTACTTTTCTCGTATTTTTAGTCTCAAACGTACTAATTAAGTCTTCATAATCAAGCTAAAACTAAAAATTTAAAATTGGACTTACTATTATTTTTTTTATAACAGGTTAAAACTAAAAATTATTTAAGTCTATTATATATATAGTGGGTTCGTTTCTAACATTTTCCTGAGATCCAAACCCTTAGCTTCATTGGCTTATGCCATGAGCCAGATTTGTATAACGTCCTACGTGTTTAGTACAATGCAAAATCGATTCAATGTTACATCGTTTTATGTCTTGTTCTGCTTAAGAGTAATGCCTCCCGGCCTCCATTTAGTCATGGTGACAAACATATGACAATTGACAACTCCAAAATGAAAAGATGATAGGGTCCAATCAAGCAACTACCATCCAGGAGCTACCACGTTGCCACTTTTTAAATTCGGTGAAAATCAATATTATTAATTCCAGTTAGTGAGATTTGAACCCTAATCAAATATATTATTATAATTTAAGTCCGTGTCTAATTACAATATGAGTTTAACTTTCGTTCCATATCTTAGAGCACAGAATTAATCAACTTTATTAGTTTCTTGGGGATGATTCTTGATGGCTTTCATCAACGCAAGTGAAAAAAAAATATCAGATTCAAATTTCGTGTAGGTGGGAACCAACATTTTGGATCCACGTTTACCATCCACATTACCCTGTCTTCATTGCACTTTGACATTCTCACCTGAATTTTGTAAGAGTTTTGCTAACTTCCACCCAATAGATAGAAGATAATATGTATATAGTGATAAACTAGTTCGGATATCAATGCACATTTAACGGATATTAATATATATTTTTTCATGAATATTAACACATTTTTTTGAATATTTATACACTTTCTACTTATTATCCTCCACCTCAGGACTGAGGTTAGCATTTTCTATTTTATAATGTTGGCTCTACTTGCTTTTTTTTTTTTGAACTGCAAAAAAAGGGTGGGAGGGGGCAACCAGGGTACGTAGCATCCCCAGTTGGGCATGACCATAGGAGCTCCCAACCCGCTAGTAGAATGTCCGGTTCGAGTCATAGCTACTGTCCGTGTGGACAGATCGTCACCACGACAGCACCTAGGTGTAAGTGGGCATAAGTGTGTACCTCCACAATCCCTTGCCACTGGCAAGACTCGAAACCGAATCTCCGCTGGAAATGTGAGACACCCTACCAACTAGGCTACCACCATTGGGGTAGGCCCTTCTTGCTTCAAAATAGGTTTTTCCACTAGGAATCCTGATTAAGAAAAAAACCAATAGGGGTAATCTGGTCATTTAGCAAAAAGGAATCTGTAAAAGATAAAAAGCAAGTTGTTGTACGTAGAAAAGAAAGGGTGATAAAATTTAGGGTGGATGGTTTTTTCCTGCTTGGCCTTTAGCTGAAGAAAATCTCTCTTCCTTGACTTGGGAAATCCTTGGGAAAATTACAGGTGATCTACTAATGTCTACTTTCCCTTTATCATGAGGAAATAATAGCAAAATACACAAAAAGCTAAGCATTTGCTTGCCTGTTATCACTGCTCCACTGATTTTGAAAAAATCCAAGTTTGTCTGCATGATTGGGTACATTGGTCCCCACCAAATGCATGGTACGTAAAGGTTATAAAAGTAATCTTGGGTCCCTAGATTTCTCATTTTGGAGAGCTCCTATTTGGGGTCCAGGGTCCATGTAGTGAGGGGCTCGCTACAACATCTGGCCGTCCATCTCAACAATAATCGCTCAGATTTTAATGCAAACAATGAACAGCTCAGATCATTTCGAGTTTGCATTAAATCCGAGCCACCGTTGTCAAGATGGACGACTGAATTGGCCTCACTACAACTCTGTAATGAGCTACCTCACTACAGGCCCCCGCTTCCCATTTGCACCCACTTTTATCTATCTACACAATCCTAGTAGAATTTATATATGAACTGCACCTTCAACTTCGCAAACAAACTTAAATTTCGGGATCGTGGAATGCTATGAATCACAAAATGACACAAATTAAGAAAAAAAAGAAAAGAAAAGAAAAGTAAGATGCTAGGTATACGAGGTTCAACAACGTGCTTATTTCTTGGAAGATGCACCAATTCACTACTGAATTGAGGAAAAATATCGCAAATTTTATCTTTCAAAATACTGCAGCCCCTCTAAAAGAAATGAAGTTGTTGTTGGAACATGTGTGGAGGTTAAGTCCCACATTGAAAAAATAGAAAAAGGGTTGGACCTTAATATACAATTGGATGACTCACCACTTACAAGGCTTAGTCTTTTAAGTGGATATGGGCCATTGAATGTATATTGGGCCCAATGAATGTAGTGGACTCCGTGAATACTCCCCAGAAGTTTGGGCCTTGTGCACGCCGGCGCAGCGGAAGCGATGGCGGGATCGATGCATCATACAAACTACCAACAAGTGGTATCAGAGCCGA
>JAXBDA010007391.1:0-17717 GCA_036023075.1 Gaultheria prostrata
AAATTAATTGAAAGTACCGTAACTTAGCTTTTTACTCCTCGCGGACGATCTCGGTCTTAATCGCTATTCTACGGAGTAGTAGTTAACTCCAAGTTTTATAAATTATATTTTTGGTACAAAAACGACAAATCATCGCTCATCTTTAGTGCTTAATAATAATCACATCAATTTTATATGTGGACAGTTCCGTAAAAATCCATAAACAAAACCGACTTCCCTCTCTTGTCTCTAGACCCACTCACTGACTTAACCTCATTTCACTACCACCACATCTCCATCATGGACAAAATCCCATTACTGCCCCTCTTCGTCCCCATACGATGACTGATTCATCCATTCCGATCTAGGTTCAATTTTTCCCTTGTGTTAAACACTTGTATGGAATCCATCATGGTACATTGAACTTTTTCAATTATCGCACATGTGCAAGTTAATTAATTTAAGAGTGTCAATTACTATTAGTCATGTTTTAAGTTAAGCTCATGTATGCCAAGAGTGCAAGTCAAAGGATTAGGCGCTATAGCTAAAGAGTTGAAAAAATATATGGTGGGAGACCTAAAAGTGTACTATAACCAAGTATTTTCTTAGTGCAAGTCCGTTAGATTGAAAGTGCTAGCTTGTTATTCGTTTGTGCAAGTCACTCGTGCTAAGAGTGCAAGTCCGTCGTGGGTAACCTGAAAAGTGTTCACAAGTCTTGTATTTTCTTGGTGTAGTAGTTAGGTAGCCAGCATTAGTCAGTTATGCTCCTGGTGCTAGTCATTTTTGTGTCAAGAGTGCAAGTCTATTATAGGTGAAAAAATGTGTGATAATAGAGTATACTCGTAGCACATGTCAATTAAATTAAGAGTGTCATCACTTATCTAACCAATGCACGTCATTTTTTCAAGGGGCAACAAACCTAAATAAAGGACTAGACCAAAGATCATGAATCAGTATTTTTTTTTTTTATCCCAAATTGAAATCTCACAAAAACCTTCCGGTCCACAATTTGCAATCCAATGATGAAACACAAATTGATAAACACACTCATCCAATATCTATATAACAAAATCAACTGAAGAAGGCTAGAGCTTTTCTCTGTAAATTCTTCCATGAATACTGAGGGAAAGTCATGAGCTTGTCGATTTCCGTCTTGATGGTTGTTTCTATTTTGTTAGTTGATTCCGTATCCGTAGATTTCACTTATCGAAGATTCGAATTGGGTCTGTTCATACCTCATTGAGTTTGGCATAGATCTATTTCTTCTTCTCCTTCTTCCTTGATGTTTTTCAATGAACTTAGAAGGGTTTCTCTTTTCAGTATCTCTTACACGAAGGACAAGCATGTCGACTTTGAAATCGCAACTTCAAAATTTGCAAATTTTGGACATAAATTATGGTTTGGGGATAAAATATGGATAGGTGTTGGGTTGGGGTGGGGTGGGGATAAATAAGGGGGCTTGGGATGGATTAAAAGGGGAGGGGGCATAAATATGGAGGGTGGGCTTTTGGGTTCCAAACCATGGATGACGTTTGGGCCCAGGATTAGTCATACGGGCCGAAAATCATCTGGGCTCCTAAACCCCATCCAAACAAGCTCTTAGGCTTTATGGAAAGTTGTACTTGGATTCAACTAAGTCTGTGCTAGGCACGAGCCCTGTGATGTCATGCATGATGATTGCCAAAGGCCACGGTAGCCACCATGTGGCTGAATGCCGCAGTGGAGAACAACATATGTTTGAACCGTACCACTCCTCATCGACGTGGCTCCATCCTCCGTCATACTATTTCATCATCAACACCCTGACCAATCACCTTGCCCTGCTCGCAATACCATAAGCCGAACAACCCATCCGACACCCATTGGGGGCCTGACTGCTATATTTGCTGTCAAGCTTTTCTCCTTATTGGGCCTATCCAAACAGACCGAGTCACGTGGTATTGAGTGCATGTATAATAATATGATACTAGACATGTTGAGCAAGGAAACTATCCTGTTACCAAAAAGGGACAATAACTTAAATCACACGGAAAGAGTTCATTAGCTCTTTGGTTTTCTGGAAACTAGATTGCCAAGGTCCTACCATGGGAAAAGCCCAATCCACCACATACCATGGATTCAAAAAATGTCAGACATTAACAGGTCATGAAAGTCAAGTTTCTGACCTCTTTCAATGCCCAATAACTTAAATCACACGGAAAGAGTTCATTAGCTCTTTGGTTTTCATCCTATTTGCAATGCCCAATTGAAGGAAACAGAGTCATCCCGTTCTTAAAATATGAAGAGTATGCTACCTAAGCAACATCATCCGAAAAGTCAATTTTTTGTCTATTATCACCAATATCAAGCTTAACTAGCTCGAAATTTACGTAAAAAAATATGTTCAAACTTCATTTATTTATTGAAAGAACTGACTTTATCAAGCTTTTAACTAATATTGTAAAACACAAGCATCTCCAGCCCTGATCCATTTTGTACCCAAATTTGGGTCAAAACTCCACTTGGGTATGCCTTCTCCAATGCCAAACCCTTACTTTTCTATTGTTTTTTTTATGTTTTCCCTCCAAAATTTGGGTCAAAATGGCACATTCATAAATAACTAGAAAATGGAAAGACATTGAGAAAATGGGTATCAATTTAGGCGTCCCAAATTCGGGTAAGAAAAATGGTAAAACTAAAAAAAAAGGCAGGCAAAAGGATTTGTCGAAATGGGTTTTAGTGGCCCTGTTCGTTTGGTAGTTTAGTTTAGTTTTGATGATGTCAAAATGTGTAATGAGTGGAGAGAGATAGAGAGAAAAATGAGGAAAATGATGATGTCAACAAAACAAAACTAAAACTAAACCTAATAACCGAACATGGCCAGTGTATTTTTACTAAAAGTTTGAGTTTGGGTAGAAAGATGGACAAGGATTGGATATGAACACTTGAACACAATCAATTGATAGATACTACATACGACCGATGGCCAATGTTACATGTTTATAGTTACCTTGAGATAGGCGTAGAGGGTGGGGCAAGCTATGCAAGCGACAGAAGCACACTCGACGGACCTGCAAAGTGAGAGAACTTCATTGGCAATGGTCTCGGCCGTGTCTCGATCGTACCAGAACTGGCTGAGCCTCCAGTCCCCCGCCAAAAGCGCAACTTCCGACGACGATCCTCCACTACCGGCAGCGGCGCCGCCGTCGGCGGTGGCGACTAAGGCCGGGTTTTGTTCGCCTAGGAACTCTCTCAGAGCTTGAGCGCTCAGCATCGGCTGATCGTCGTCGACTCTCACTTCCTAAATTCCGTCCAGTTAATTTAGGTCTCTGCACCGTCGACCACGTCGTTTCTAAAGGGAAACATAAATGTAATGTCATTGAAGATTGTTTTGATTCAGTATATCCATGTATCTGCGGATGATATTATCAATGAACTGCTAGGGGTGTTAATATTAAATTAGAAATTTGGCGGGATACACTAGAGTCTAAGGGCTTTCGGATAAGTAGGAGTAAGACTGAGTATATGGTTTGCAAGTTTAGTGGTTCCAGTAGTGCGTCCGAAGAAAGAGTGATGATTCAAGACCAGGAGATACCAAAGAGTGACCATTTCAAGTATTTAGGCTCTATTATTAGTCAAGATGGAGAAATTGTAGAGGATGTAACCAATAGGATCCAAGTATAGGGTGGCTCAAGTGGAGAAGCGCTACTGGTGTATTGTGTGATAAGAGGGTACCCACAAAATTAAAGGGTAAATTCTATAGAACTACCATAAGACCAGCGATGCTTTACGGGACAGAATGCTGACCTATTAAGAAACAGCAGGTGAACAAGATAAGTGTAGTGGAAATGAGAATGCTGAGGTGGATGTGTGGTAAGACTATACGAGATAGGATTAGAAATGAAACAGTCCGCGAGATGGTAGGTGTAGTACCTATAGAGGAGAAGTTAAGGGAAAATAGGCTTAGGTGGTTTGGACATGTCTATCGAAGACCAGAGGATAAGAGAGCGGATAACATAGCTTTGAGTAGCAACATTCCCGGGAGGGGAAGACCCAAATTGACTTTAGATGCAGTAGTGCGCAAGGATTTAAGTCTACTAGGGCTAAGTGAGCAAGCAACACTTGATAGAGCTCAGTGGAGGAAAATGATTCCTATAGCCGACCCCAATTGTTTGAGACATAAGGCTCGGTTTGGTTTGTTTTGGTTTGGTTCTACAATATGAATGTCTTAGATCATTAAAATGCCATTGAGATAGATCGAAAACATACTTAAAGTTCCCTAAAAGTTTTTGTTATAGAAGGGGATATGATTCAATGTATCCAAATCCATTTAAAGAAATACAAATTCATTTAGATTAAGTACTAGTATGTACTTTATTTGCGAGATATTGTTACATTGTGTGCGTTATAATAATTTCTACGAGAAGAATGTCTCGGATCATTAAATAATGGTCGATATAGGTAGAAATTGTCCTTGTAGTACCCAATAGTTTTTAGAACTAAAATGCTATCTTGAAACGTAGACGTTTTGGGGAAATGCCACAGGTTGAACCTGTGGCATGACGTGGAAAATAATCTTCTTCTTTTTTTATCGAAAGAAAATGCCCGAAGGCTTTGGAAAATACTCCTTAATTCCTTATTTTTTCTTCCTACTTCATTCTGGAAAAGCCTGGAAAAGAGAGAGAGAGAGAGAGAGAGAGAGAGAAAGGAAGGGCAAGAAGGGGAGTAGATGAGGCGGCGCAAGGGCGGCAGAAAAGGCGGAGGGTCGGCTGATCATCGTGTTCTCTCACTTCCTCCATTTCCGTCCGGTAAATTTAGGTCTCTGCTGCAAATGGCGAGGTGGTCGGTGCTTAATTGACTTGGTGTTGTTGGAAAACAATTGCACATGCACCCCCTCCTACTTTATGAAAAATTTAATTTTCCCCCGTTGTTTGGGTTTTATTTGTTTTGGTCTAAAAATTGTGCGAGTATAACACTTAAATAATTTTTCCAGTAATAATAACAATACGAGAAAGCCAAAATAATATAAAGTTCTATTATTCATTATGTAAGAACACAAAATACAAAGTCTTCAAATACATATTATTTCAAGAACGCACGAGTATCATTTGAATATTACTCATGTTGCATTTTAAAAAGCAAAAATATCAATTACACTTGTATAAATCCACCTCTTTCACCAAGTCATTTTCAATCAATAACATGGACAACTCATTTAGTTTTTCTTGTGACATGGTTGATCGAAGGTAAGATTTTACCAATTTCAACTTTAAAAAGCTTATTTCTGCCATTTAGTCGGGGTGGTTCTGTCGACTGTCACTCTAATTTAGTATCAAAGTGAATCGGAGAAGTGAAGGGGTGGACGGGTCACCGGTTCAACCAGAGTAGACCGGTTCAACCAGAGTCGAACGGTGATGTAATAATTACTCTATAAAAAAAATGAAAAACTAAAATAGAGATAAAAAAAAGAGAGGAAATTAAAAATCCCTCTTTTTCTAATATAAAATGTTGCATAAAAAATATTGACCTGTACAAATTGCTTCAAAAGATTTTGGAGGAAGCTAATTTGTATTGTAAAAAAGACAGCTTGTTAGCATTGTATGTATAAAAAGAAAAAAAGGAACCATATGTAATAAAGGAACAATCTTTATGAGGTTTTAGTCTGGAAAAAAATGTGCAAATCCGTCTCTAGCTATTTTAGTCTGGAAAAGGAACAATCTTTGTGCTGCAGATGTAATAAAGGAACAATATTCTGTCTCTATAGGTTTAGGTTTTATGATTTTCTTTTTATTTCAAGATCGACGAACATAGTTGAACACTCTTTGACAACTTCTAATTTATGAGGTTTTAGTATTCATACTTGAGAAGTTAGCCCCCTGATTGGTTATTAGATCCTCTGTGGAGCGATAATTGTCTTCTTTTATTAATGTATTGTTATGTCTTTTTTTATCAATAAAAATTTGATACCATGTTGACAAAAATAAAAAAATAAACTCCATATTCCCACTAAAAGCATTGGACAACGATCAAGTTGCATGGTACACTACATTTTAGGCGTTGGACCTGTCTAAATAAATTTTCAAAGCATCTATATATTCACCGGTTTCATCTGCTACCACGAAACAAAAAATGTAGACCCACGCGTGATCCTAAATTTTAAAATAAAAAATAGTAAAGACTATTTTGGTTTAATCAGTTAAGTACTATATTATTTGTTTTTTTGAGTTTAAAAAAGTTATTGATTTTGGACTAATAAGTAACTTCTACATCTTTTTAGGCCAAAATAAGTCAAAAAAGCCAAAAACATATTTTATATATTATTGCAGAATGACTTTTCGTGAGGAGTGCTATGGTTGTGACAAGTGGCATGAATTGATTGGGTTGTCATTAAAAAATTTAGTAGCACATGTGATATAATCTTGCACTCCTTAAATGTATCCATAAATTAATAGGTAAAATTATACCTTAATTTTTTCCTTTCAGATCCGTAATATCTATAAAATCATAATATATCTACTTGCATCTAAAATGAATGATTTCACACGGGATTTGTCTCTCAATTATGGAAATTTCGTTGCCAAATAAATTGTATCTCCTTACCTAAGAAAAGCACTAATTAAGTTCGGTTTAGGAAATGAGAAAATAGAAGTCTACAAAATCTTTGTTCCATCTATAGAGGTATGGTGCAATTACATATGCAAGTTCCTTTTTCAAATTTATGAAATCACAGACTTTCCTTCTCAAATTTTTTTTTTTTTGCTCAGCAACTTTCCTTCTTGTTTTTAATGATCACTATTGGTAAAAAATGATCATAAAAATAAAATGAGTGGTGGAATTTTGTAAGTTCGGTTTTCCTAGCCGTTCTCTTCTCTCGATCTCTCTTCTATAATCAGTCAATTTCCACTGTTGTCATTTTGCTATACCACTATGTCATCTTTTTTTTTCTACTTTTATTTGTTGGTAATAAGTTTCTGTTAGTAGACATTTTTTTTAACAGCAAAAGTAATCGTGTAGAGGGGAGGACATACAAATTTTTACAGCAAAGGTAATTACTTTCATTTTTTAAATACTGTACAAGTTTTTCTTTCTTCAAAACAATGAATTGTGCTTCCGTGTAAAAGTTTAATTTGTTGATTAATGCAAAAAGCAAAAACATGGATAAAAAAATGGAAAAGTTATATCCTTTTTTTTAATCAGATTAAAGTCAAATGCTTTGCTTATCTGTTTAGTTTTGGCCCAATAAAAGACAAAAATCATTTAACAAAACCTGTATCATTAGCAAAATTAGCAATTGCAGAGTGAAATTTGGTTACTTACCCACCAACATGTAACATAAGTTATGAGAGCGATTTTGTTCACCTTCAATAGGAGCTTTTCAAAAGAAATTAGGTTTCAGTAAGCAAATAGCAACTATATTGCGGTTACAAGGATCTATCTACTGCATATGTAGATACCCTTTCAAGAAACAGAGATCGTTGAAAAGATCTCGAATATTATTTTTACGTTCATTTATTGTCAATAACACTAGCAGGACTTCGTAGGTTTAAACGTAAATTTTCATATGTTGTTTGGGTATAATGTTTGCATTTCGTAGCATTTAAAGGGCCAGGGGAGTTTAATGGCAAGGAACAAACAATTTAGAATTTCTCCGATTCTGATTTTGATTTTTAATTTTGAAAATTGCTAAAATGTGATGTTTTGGTAGAATTCCATGTCAAACTACTTTCTTCCTGGCTTTTTTTTTCTTCCTTTATTTTTTAGAGCAATCAAGAGTATGCGTGAATTGGAGCCATAACAAACAACTTTTTCACACGGGGTAGTAGACAAGAATGTGATGCGAAATTAAAATTCCATATTCATTCCATAAAAAAGGTAATTTAGCAAATCTCATTTGGATTAACATATTAAACATATACACATTTTATAGTTGAAAAATAATTTTTCCATTTAACTTATTATACCAAAATAGGCCTAAGCTTAATTAATATGCTTTCCAAAATATGTACTGTATATGATGCCGTCTCTATCGTGGATTGTCATGAAGCCCAGTAACTTGGATCCTTCTCAATTTTTGTATTGGGCAAACGACGGGCCGATACAAGAAAACAAATACATTTACGGACAACTCTTCCAAAATCTGAAAAAGCACCGCCCAGTACAATCTATTCAATCTCTCTCTCTCTCTCTCTCCACATGGGCACTCCCAAGTGCATAAATCCTAGGGTATCCTATGAAAGTGTCTAACTCTAAACTCTATGGTACCCTATAAAAGTGTCTAAAATCTTAGGGTATCCTATGAAAGTGACTAAACCACTATAATAAGAAAGTGCACCCTAAACCTAAATCCTAGGGTACCCTCCCTATGAAAGTGCCTAAATTCCTAGGGTACCTTATGAAAGTGTCTAAACCACTAAAACCCTATAATAGGAAAGTGCACCATAAACCTAAATCCTAGGGTACCCTATGAAAGTGTCTAAAATTCTAGGGTACCTAATGAAAGTGCCTAAATCTCTAAAATCCTATAATAGGAAAGTGCACCCAAAAAAGAGTGACTTACCTTAATGGTAATTAAAAAAAGCTACTTACCTTAGTAGTAATTAGATATCTCTTTCCTAGAATTAGAGGTAAAAAAACTGTTTGGTATTCTTATACTATATTTTTAAGGTAAATTCTTTTTAGTTTTCCAATTTATTTTGAGGAGAGGACATACACCTAAAAATTTTCAAAAAAAGTTAAACATGATTAAAAAAATATAATTTTTTCTTGCCGAGACAAATTGCTGCATATCTCATGTTCTAATCTTTCCTCGCAATCGTATAATGTCACAAACCGAATTGGTAAATTTTGATAGCACAATTTACATACACTAATAAATACTTAGAGGATCATCTGTCTTTTCATGAAAAAGGATTCACACTTCAAATATAGTGCAGGATTGTGGACCAAATAATAGGCTTACAATGTCAGCCAGACCGGTTAGTGTGAGCCATCAGAAGATTATTCCGAAACACAGAGAACCATCAACTTATCCATCAAATAACTTGATTTGATTTGATTTGATCTGATCAGACTCCAAATTTTTTTTTTTATGGAATGTGGAGCCCAAAATTTGGAATTTCTATGAGGTCCAGTCGTTATAGTCATCTTTTCTCTTTGTGAGCTAGTGTAGTAATAATATTCCAAGATTTAGAAAAATGTAGCATTTCACTTTCGAGATATAGATCTGTCAGTAGTTGCCACTTTTACCAACCAACCATCCATTTTTGTTTTATTCTCAATCAAGCTCTTCCCAGAGAGAGATGCCCACTACATACATAGGAGTTATTTGACAGCCTCTTTTTTATATTGTCATTTTTAACTTTTTTATTTCTGATTGTTTGGAAGACAATTTACAACTTACTACGGAGACCCCAAATTCGAATGGGTATAACAGTCTCCTAAATTCTCGCGGTAAAGGTAGAACACTTATTAACAAGGTATAGAAAGACCGACAACTCATCAATTAATGCAAAAGGATAAGGTTGGTGCATGGTGGCTTTAGGTATAATCTTCTTCCCCACCTAAAATCCTAATTCACTTGTTTTTGTCTACAACTTAAACCTAACAGGATTGTTTGAGGGTCCTTAAATATACTCATCTGGGTTTCTCGAAAACCTTCTGATCGCCCTTTTCTTTGAAGACTCAAGAGCTCGAATTGGATCATACCAGAATAAGACGTCATGAATAATGGTTTCAATCTAATTGAAAAAATTGGTTTGATGGAGAGTTTGAAAAATGGTTATAACTTGATCGAGTCTGAACTATAAGTAGGTTTGAAATTAATAATTTCAATTTTCAAACTTGTTGAGTACTATGTAATTGATAATCAAGTTGGAACAATAATGCATCATGGGTTTGATAAGGGTGGTTGCAACTTTTGGCACTTTTTGTCAAAAACAGAATCACGGATTTTGAAGCAGCTTAAGACCACCAAGTCCACTCCTCAAGTTGATTCCCTATCAACTTTTGTTTTTTCGCCCCATTTTTCTCAGTAAACGACACTTCCCCTCAAATCATAGGGTCTAAGACTCTAAAAGTATTGCACGTTCCTACATCAAATATTTATGGACCTTATTACATGTTGGAGGACCCCATTTCAATTTTCAAAAGGACCTTAATTTCGTTTGTTATGTCAAATCAAAATTTTTTTTACTCCGAGCCAACTTGTGCGCACCTTGACTAGATTCCCTCCTTGGTCCATTCAAAGACAAGTCATCCACACCATGTTTAAGGAATTTACAAGAAAAGCTCTTGAGACCTGTCCTAATAGTTGCAACTTTCGAACTCAACATGTCTAAATTTACAACTCATCTCTATTAACACTTGAGCTAGTTAAAACAAATCTTAAATGGTGGTGGGTAATGGAGTTAGGCACCTAGCACACAATCCATGACTCATTCAATTTTTTAATCAAACTTATACCATTGTTTTATGCTTAAATATATTGGTACTGGTTAACAGGTCTGTTTGGTAACATTTTCGATTTGTAGCTTATAAAAAAAAAAAAAATCAGTTTGTAGTTCTTTAAAAATAGGAAACTAAATGTTATGGGTACCAAACAATATCTAGTGCCAAATGATTACATCAGACTTTGGGAAGTAATACGGCTTTTCCTTTGAATATTTGGATAATATGACGGGTCTTTGCCTTTGAATTTTCTATGGAGATTGATTCCCGTAACTCTGAACATGTGTCAAGAGTAAATAATTCTTGTACGGCTTCCGATATTTTCCTCCAGTTCGACACTTTGAAGATATTTCCATTCCCAGTAGATAGATCAAGCTTAATCAGTTACTTTTTAATCATGAATTCAACGAGAAATCCCCTTCACATGCCAGTGTGAGATATACAAACAGAAGAAGTACTACTACTAAGGATAAGGATGAGTTTCTACTTTCTACTAACAATAACGTCTTTCCACGGTAATCAAACCAAACCAAACGTGAGTGTAGTTTCTACTAAATGGTATTATTATGTGATGTATGTGAGAAGAATGACTAGTCTTCCCACTATAGACAACTCAACTGGCTAATATATCGAAAATAGCATTTCGACGATAGCGGAACTCAGCCTAATTGTGCCAATTACATCAACAGTGAACAGAGAGAATTCTCTTTGACCTTTTCTCATCCAATAAACATGAAACAACATCCATCAATTAATGAACATTCTCATTCTCCATCCATCCTCTTCATCTTCTTAATTTAGAGTTACTTCTGCTAAATCTTCTTGAGATGGAGTTTAAACCACACACATCATCATTTAGTGGAGACCAAATCTCCTCTACATTTTTGTTATCCTCACCACCACTGTTAGGAGAAAAGGATGGGAAGAAAAAAAAGTTTGAGAGGTTAAAAGATCACAATGCTATCTACTCAAGAAAAAATATCCGAAAAAAGTAATATTGAGAAAGTAATTCCCAAGGGCTGGCGTAATAGTGATTGTAGCAATCAGGGACCTCGGGAAGCCTTTGTTGGTGTGGGGGCTCGACTCCTACCCACGTGCTATCAATTCCTAATCGGACCATTCTAACCGGGAATTTGCCCCAGATTAGTGAGTCTAATTGCCTGGATACAAAGTTACCAAAAAAACAAATATTATGAATTTAGGAATAAGGTGTCATGATTCCACTTTGGTGTGGTGCGATGCGAACTATATTCATACTAGATCTCAGGCGTTGGCTCAGTGGTCTTGAGGGTGACGTTGCGACTCGAGCTGATACAGTAGCAATTGGCCTTTTCTAATAATCTAACTCACTATCATATTAAGATCTTATCGTTTGGAAAAAAAGGGAAAAAAAAAAAACTACATTCATATTGAATCTGATCCATACAGTGTGAATTCTTTTTATTTGGGGACTTTAGCGAGCACTCAGTTGTTATATTTGGGGACTTTAGCATTGTTGGGTCAACCATAAGATAGGCATGTCAAGCCACTTGAGATTGTGATAATTCGTTGAAAGTGATGCATTACATTATTGACGACCCATATTTATTATTTGTATTATTATATAGGAAAATGCTAACGTGTGCCCAATAAGCACACGTTAAAATTGAAAAAGTGTATTGAAATGCGTGAAAATTGTATATGAATATGTGAATGTGTATTAAAAAGTGTAAAATGTGTATTGGAGTGTGTGTGTTTTTGTTTATTTGTGTGCTTAACGTGTGCCCAATGGGCACACGTTAGCAAGACCCTATTATATATGGCTACATATACATGAGTATATATATATATATGGTGTGTGTTATGCAGTGTTCTTTCAACCTAGTACTTATAAAGAATTCCTTTGCTGCCACTTTCTTGAGTTCTAGGACTCAGTTGATTAAAGGAAAACAAACACCCATATGCTGCAGCAAATCACTTTGCCCAATTTCTGATAAAACCAGTTCCTCCTCTCTTTATAAGCAGGTTACAAGTTGAGCAAAGGTCAGACCATCCAATGATTTATCAAATTTTCTATTTGATATATAGTTTTTCAGTCAAATTCAGAGTTTTCTTTCTTTCTTTTTATAACTCGGTATCTACCCCAATGTACTGACTAATCAGAAATTCTTGTTTTATCAAACAGTTAGATGATGCAGACAACGCCAGGAGGAGCCATGAACTTGGAAGTGGAGCCAAATGACCATAGAAAGAGGGAGATAGAGGACACAGAAGATCAGCTAAATGACGGCTTCTCGGAGTCTTCAAAGAGAATTCCACCATGGACAAAGCAAATAACAGTGAGGGGAGTCATTGCAAGCGCAGTGATTGGTGCCATTTACAGCATTATAGCAATGAAGTTGAATCTTACAACTGGGCTTACTCCAAATCTGAATGTCTCTGCTGCTCTACTCGCGTTCATATTCATACGTACTTGGACAAAATTGCTTGAGAAAATTGGAATCGTGACTGTTCCATTCACAAGGCAGGAGAATACCATGATTCAGACTTGTTCTGTTGCTTGTTATGGCATTGCTGTTGGAGGTTTGTTGCTTTTTTCTTAATTTTCTGTCTTTGTTTCAGGTTTTTGTTTCTGTTTCGATATGTACTAATTGTGGTGTTTTCTTAGGGGGGTTTGGGTCTTATCTGCTGGGATTAAACAAGAAGACATATGAGCTGACAGGGGTGGGCAATATAGGAAATTCTGCAGAGAGCTACAAGGAGCCTGCAATGGGTTGGATGGTCGGCTTCCTTTTTGTCGTTTGTTTCGTTGGTCTCTTTGTCTTGATTCCTCTTAGGAAGGTGAGTATATATGAAGTTGATGAGCAATGCTATATACACATTAACTTGTATGTAAAAAGTGTAACCTTTTGCCCTATAATGGTACATCTTTTCAAGTGCTTGTATAGACTATATTTTCTCATGGGGATGAAATTTTGGTACACAGATATTGATAATAGACTACAAATTGACTTTTCCAAGTGGCATGGCAACTGCTGTTCTCATCAATGGATTTCATAATCAGGGGGAGAAGATGGCTAGGTACCCTTCCTACCCTACCCTACCCTACCTTCCTTACCTACCCTGTTTATGCATTTCTAAATTCCATCCAATCAAATCTTATGTACCCGAATTTGTCTGTACCTTCGTTCCCGTGCATTTTCGACTAGTGAATCACATTAGAATGAATAAGAGGATTCTCATGTGATCCAATCACTGAAAGTTCAACGGAAAATCAGTATGGAAAAATTTGGATATAGAGAATTTGAGCTCTTTAAAATTAAATTTCGCATAGTTTTCTCTTATAGACATTTGTTAAATGGAACAGAATGCCTAAGACCAGATGATTTTATGACAATTTGCAGAAAGCAAGTGCGTGGGTTCATCAAGTTTTTCTCATTTTCTTTCTTGTGGGGGTTCTTCCAATGGTTCTATTCTGGAACAGTGGAGGGCTGCGGGTTTTCGCAGTTCCCTACTTTGGGGTTGAAGGCATGGAAGAATACGTATGTATTTAATCATTTTATGAGCACGTCTTCTGTTTTTTGGTTTATTTAAACTAGGACTTGTGACTGATCATTAAAGGAAATGAATTCTTTGTGATTTTTGCGCAGATTCTACTTCGATTTTAGCATGACTTATGTGGGGACTGGAATGATATGTCCCTACATTGTCAACATATCAACACTTCTTGGAGCTATACTTTCATGGGGTGTCATGTGGCCACTTCTGGGTAACCTCCAAGGAGTATGGTTCCCTGCCAATTTACCTGATGAATCCAGCATGAAGGGTTTGAATGGCTACAAGGTCTTCCCTCTCTCTCTCTCTCTCTCTCTCTCTCTCTCTCTCTCTAGTAATTATTCAGTAGTCCCCGATACCACAACCAAGTGTCCAGATCTTTCCAACACCACACAACGTAGCCGTGCTTCAAACCTGAACCAAGTGTGATTCAGACACTACAAGTTGTGTGATGTTAGAGTGTTCTGGAGCACCACGTAGCCGTGCTTCGAGAGAACTGAAGAAATTCAAGTGTTGTGTACTTAAATTTATGTGTATACTTGTTCCGATGCATTTTCGGCAAATTAATCAAATGTCCATTTACCCCTTACAATTCTCGGGTGATCTAATAATGATTCCTTGGCAGGTCTTCCTTGCAATTGCTCTCCTCTTAGGTGATGGGCTTTACAACTTTATCAAGATCCTTTGTATCACATTCTTAAGTATCCAAGGCAGATTGAATCAAAGGAACCTCAACTTAGGTAATACTTATAAAACCAGAGGCCTTCAGAAATTTCGTATCTTTAGTAATTCTTTTTTACCTTTTGGGTATAATTGTACTTTTTGTGATGCTCTTATCGAGACGAATCAGAAAAACAACAAAAATATTGACGTGAAAATAAGAAGAGTTCAATAAAAGATACATCACCAGACAAAAAACTAAACATATCTGCTAAATGGTCAGTAGTTGACTCACAAAACTGGACGTGGCAAATGGACGGGTTTCGACAAAACAAGTTTACTTTATTATTACCACGAAGGAGGCAAATTGGCCCTTTCCAAACAATAATATGTATGTGATGTACTAAAGAGGCAAACCATAGAGAGGTAAATTGCATTTTTCTCTAAAAATTACTTCTATAATTTTTTTTCCATACAATGTATTTATGTCACTTTCATATTGGTCAACTTCTTCTTCATGCATCTAAAAAATGAAAAAATAAAAAGAGATTGGTAATGAAATTGGATGCTTTTTTTTTACCTTCTTGGCTGCAGCCGTGGAGAACCAAAACAAAGCACTAGACGATCTGAAGAAAAATGAATTCTTCATAAGGGAAGGCATCCCCATGTGGGTAGGAGCCAGTGGATACATTTTCTTCTCTATGATCTCAGTCATTGCAATTCCCTTCATATTTCCTGAGGTCAAATGGTACTATGTGATCGTAGCCTACATTTTCGCTCCCTCGTTAGCGTTCTGCAACGCCTACGGAGCCGGTCTTACTGACATAAACATGGCGTATAATTACGGCAAGGTGGGTCTCTTTGCACTGGCAGCTCTAGCCGGGAGAGAACACGGTGTGGTGGCGGGGCTCGCCGGATGTGGCCTCCTAAAATCGGTTATCAACGTCTCTTGCCTTCTGATGCAAGATATGAAAACAGGGCATCTGACTATGACTTCCCCGAGAGCAATGCTACTGAGCCAGTCGATTGGCACGGCCATAGGCTGCGTCGTGTCTCCTCTCAGCTTCTTTCTGTTCTACAAGGCTTTCGACATTGGAAACCCGGACGGAGAGTACAAAGCTCCTTACGCAGTGATCTATCGGAACTTGGCCATTCTAGGTGTTCAAGGGTTCTCGGTGTTACCTCGCCATTGTTTGCAACTCTGCTATGGGTTCTTCTCCTTTGCAGTGGGTATTAACCTGGTGAAGGACCTTTCTCCTCCCAAGGTCGGGAAGTGGTTGCCGTTACCAATGGCTATGGCGGTGCCCTTTCTGGTCGGGGCATATTTCGCGATCGATTTGTGTGTGGGGAGCTTGGTTGTGTTTGTGTGGCACAAACTTAATCCTAAGAAGGCAGAGGTTATGGTTCCAGTGGTTGCCTCTGGTTTGATATGTGGGGAAGGTCTGTGGACACTTCCAGCATCGGTTCTGGCTCTAGCGAAAATAAAACCTCCGATGTGCATGAAATTCTTGTCTTCTTAGACCTACGTCCATGAAATGTTTTCATTAAATCGGTAGACATCTGCATCTACAATTGCTGGATGATTCTGGTTACTTACAAAAATCCCTACAATGTAAGGTCCATTTTTTCCCAATTGGGCTTTCGCTAGGAGCTGTAGGTCATCAATAAGAAACTTACGGACTCGTTTCATTCATCCTACCAGAGTTTTTCATACCTCATGTTCAGTAGTATTAATATTTTCCATCATAGGATAACTCGATAAGCACCATTGGGAAGATAAATGCTGGACTTGTCCGTTCGATTATGGGAGTGTCTGACTTGAACAATTGATTGGTCCGTGATAGCTGTCTTTATCTATCTGCCACATTGAAATTAATAGTAATTACTAATGTTTCTTTGTTCCAACCATTTCATTTCAGTTAGTTTCATCTCAACTACTACTAGGAAATTTAACCAGTTCTTTGAACCATAGCACAAGAGAACGAAAATTCGGAAAGAGGTTGACTTGATTCTTAGAATAAATCTTAACTGCGTAATTAGCGAGACCAGAAATACATGCAGGCCACCACTATGTACAGGAAGCCGAGCGAATATTCAGTTGCCCCTTCAACAGAGAAACACAAAATAATTGAAGAACGGATGTCGTTAGTAAGTTCTACTTGTTCTCGTTTTCATTGGTAAAATCTCGCGTATCCATGTCAGAATATTATTCATCGCACAGTCATTTACGTGTGAACAAACGTGAAAATGTTCCTACTTCCTATCTAATTCTCCACATGAATACATTACAACATAGACCAAAAACTGGAAGTTCTTCAGCTTTTGTAAGAGTGCTGGCCATATCAGATCAACAAACAGCATACTCAGTCTGGAAAACTAAACCCATACACCGAAAGATGTTTGACTACCGCAGATTCAACACAAAGATTAGATATGATCAATGAATTTGAGTATCTATAAAACAAGGAATGCTCATCCCTACAAAAACATTGCCATAGGCAAATATAATACACTCGTACAGAAGGAACTATCCGGCTATTATACCTGCCAGAACATCACTCTTCCCTCGTGCAAAAATTGTATAGACTAGACGGATTGCATCAAGCCAACCATCCAAGGAGTCCCACGAATCAGCAACCTGAAACATTAATGACCGTAAATTTCCAGTTCCCACAAAGGGAGGAGAAGAAAATATAAAATGAAAATCCTTGTCTTTCAACCCTAAAATTAATGCAGTTATCATGATCCACTGACAAACATACTCAACCAATCAGAATGCAAACAACTATTCACAAACTACACACAACACATCTTGCAGTTGGACAAAGGAAATTTCAAAACTTTACATGCCATCTTTTGCTATGTATATATATATATATATATGGAAGCACTTCTAGTCCGGGCTCCGGACTTCCGGACCTCCACGTTCCCGATTTTTTTTTTATGATCCGAACCGTCCAATGTGTTTAAAACGTGTTTTTAAGGGCCCCCACGAGAAATCATCAAAAAAACATACCGGGAAGGGCTTGATCCTAACAGTTTTTCACAAAACTGTAAAAGTACAGTTTTTGTGAAAAACTGCTCGGATCAAGGTCTTCCCGGTATTGTTTTTTGATGAT
>JAXBDA010007392.1:0-17713 GCA_036023075.1 Gaultheria prostrata
GGTTTTAACCTGAAACTACAAAAACACGCTTCGCGCAACATCAATCATTTCAAGCGCTAAAACGCGTGCATGTGTGAACTAAATGAGCTAGATGAGCCCGGATATATACAATATTTGGGGCTCATCATAGGCCTAGCATTTTGTTCACTTCCTTTTCCTTCTCATTTTTAAAAAAAAAAATTCAAAAAGATTCTTCCTTTTTCCAATTATTTTTTACATTTCTCTCTCAACTCATTACCTCATTATTCCTATTCTTTCTCTATTTCTCTCCAATCATTTACTCATTATTCTTATTTCCAAAAACCCAACCAAACACTATCTCAAAAATTCTTCTCAAAATTGTCTTTTCAAAACTCATCCAAACACAGCCACTTGAGTTTCTTCCTCCGTTCTTATTAGTTTTTAACAGGCCGAAATTACTTTGCCTGCCTAGAACTTGAACTGAAGCCCAACACTGGGCCCAAACCCAATTTTCAACATCCCATTTCCTAACCATAGTATACAAACCACGGGTCTCTTCTTTGGGGGAGCACAAGAGAAAAAAAGAAAATTCATTTAGTCAATTGGGACACAGGTTTCTAGAAGTAAGAATGAAGTGGGTGCTAGGGATTTGGAATGGTGGAGCGTCACATAATCGTTAAGAACCCTACGCTCCAGCTCTCAATCCTCGTTATGTTCAAGCTCTCAATTCTCGTTTTCACAAATTTCAGTAGCTTATTGATGTTTTTTAGAGACACTTTCACGCTCGCGCTCTCGCTTACGCATGCAAACACGAATTATGAGACAATAGCCGTGCTTTCCTTTCAAAACTTTAGCTGGAATTTGTCAGTAATGCCAAGCCTCTTTGGGTCCAAATTCGTAAGAAGTATCTCTGTAAATTGTAATCACAGTTTAAAAGATTGGCCCACTAGTACTAAAGCTTCTCTTATATGGAGGGGACGAGGGGTCTTTTGTGAAAAACTAGCTAGGTTATTGGATTATAGGCTTCTTTGGCAAACTAGACTGCTGTACGAGTCTCGAAGCAGAACTTTGCGGCTTCGAGATGATCTAAGACTAAAATATGCGTGAAGTTCAAGTGGAGATGTGTTAGAAATTTATACTAAAAGCCATGCTTTTATGTAATGCGCTCCGCTTCCGCTCTCAATCATTGCTTTACGTTCACGCTCTCAATCCTCGCTCTCACGAATTTTAGTAGGTTATCAGATCGAAATACTCCACTAGAACCTAAAATCTAAATTTATCAATTGTATAGAAAGGAGAGCCACAATTTTTTCACATACGTACCTAGTGATTCACACACCCAAGAAACCTCCTCCTAGTTCCCTCACTCCTCGTCAATAAAATACACTGTCGCAGCCATCGCCATGGAGATTGATGATGGGGAAGTTGATGACCAGTTCCAGGGAAGAAATAAGAATATATAGAGAACAGATGGAATAAGAGATTTGGGACTTTTTAATGGAGAGAAAGTGTTTCGCACAAGGGGGGAATGAAAAAGGAAATGAAGGGGAGGGGTAAAAGAGGAAGTCTGATCACTTTGACTTACAAAAATGAAACATATGGGAAGTTTGCGATAATATTTCGGATCCGGGAATCATTGCCGAGATGAAATCTGAGCCATTAATTACCGAGATCAACGGTTCGGATGTCGCACTACAACCCTGTAGTGGGGCTCCGCACTACAAGAACATTTCACAGCTATGAGCTAAGGACATCTCCAATCCATTCTTTATTTCTCCATTTAAGAGCATCTCCAACGGTCTCGCCGTGTGCTTCGGCGAGACTAAAATTGGCGAGATTTAACCCAAAAACGAGACCCAACAGCCTCGGCAAAATCCCCAAGCTGCTACAGTACCTCGCCACATCAGGCGAGGTATAGTGAGGTCGCCAACCCCTCTGTCTCTCTCTCTCGCTCGCACGCCGGAAAAGTTGGGTAGTTGGACCATTCACCCTAAAATCGTTTTGAGACACTCAAAATGTAGCCCTCGTCGAGATGACTCGATTGGTGTAAGACCTGTCGCTGATGGAGTTCCGGTGACCTCGCACGTGGAGGTCAAAGGTGGGGCGTGTTGGAGAGTGAGATCCACTCTCGCGCGTGTTTCTCACGCGCCTGACAGATGGAAAACGATTCTGAGGTGTTTTTTTTTTTAGCCAAGTGGCTAGGCTATTGGGTAGAGATGATATTTTTTGACTAGCTATATCACAATATAGATATTTTTTTGAGACAAAATGGTTAAATATTTGCTTAGGCGGCTAGATGCTCTAAGAGCATCTCCAACCCATGAGTTTTCTTCAAAATGAAGAACGAAAGTGACATATCGAGGAGAGATTTTGTAATTTATGTCTTCTTTTGCTCAAAAGATTGTACTTTTTGGAGGGACCCATCCTCCTTTTTGGAGAATTGGTTCTTCAAATTTATTTTGGTTTTTTCAAATTTGAAGAATGGATGTGACAAAAAGGAGAATGTGTCCCTCCAAACAGTATAACTTTTTTGAGGAAAAGGGGGAATAAATTACAAAATATCTCTTCGATATGTCACTTCCGTTCTTCATTTTGAAAATTTGAAGATTGATAGGAGATGCTCTAAGAAGACTATTTTTTGAAGGCAATGTAACTCCAACCCATCTTCATTCGTCAAATTACTTTTGAAACATTTATTTTTTTATTAAATTGGAGGTAAAGTGTTGAAATTTGAGGTTTGGATTGAGTTTTTTTTTTAAAAATACTCCCTCCGTCCAAAATTGTTGCTCCTGTTTTGGAAATCCGATACATAATTGTATTCAAAATATAAAACAAGCACCTACTTTGCTTTGTCAACTTTTTAAAAATTGACACTTTATTTTGGGACAACCAAAAAAGAAAAGAAAGAGTTTGGAATGGAGTTAGGTTACACTCGATTTGAGTACTGAGGCTAAGTTTTCAACAAGGTATTTTCAATATACACCGAAAATACCTTAGTGAAAATTCAGCCCAATTTTTGTTTTTAACTACATTCAGTCCGGTTCAGTGGATGTGTTTTTGGACCCGGGGGTGTGTTGTCCCTTAAGGGACAACATGCATGCTGACCCCATTCGAGCCATCTGTGCTCGGTGATCAACGTGTTTTTGTTCGGTTACGTTATAACTGGAACTCCAACCGGCAACCGCAGAGTTTAGGGGATAACAGAGAAATTAGCCCTAAACGAAAAATGATTAAAAGGGACGCCTGGCCAAATATCCACCGTCTGATTATAAATAGCTAAAACTTTGTTTGATTAACATAACATAAACACTACAGTGTAGCTTTCCCCTTCAAGCGAAATCCATCGCACCAGAAATCCAAACCCCATTTCTCTCTCTCTCCTCTGTTACTCCTCTCTCTCTCTCTAAAACCTCTAATTCCTCTCTCTAATTTGATGGGCAGTAGTAACGCTCATTCTTTACTTGCCCACAGTTGGTGGTTCAAAACCCTAACCCTAACCCTAACCCTAACCCTAACCCTCAGACAAACTCACTAAAGACTCTAGAAAACCCGTTATCGAACCGCCATGGACGAGGAGAGGTTCCTACCAGCAAGAGAAAACCCTAGATATCTTGGCACCAACAACACCACCAACACCAACGGCGACGTCGCGGTGCAGAAGGCGTCGGCGTCGATTCTGGATCGGTTCAACGCTCTGTTGAACAAGAGAGAGGATGACGAAGGGGACGACGTCGTTGTCCGGTCGTATGAGTTGGTTTTGTCAGAACTCACTTTCAATTCGAAGCCAATTATTACCGATCTCACTATAATTGCTGGAGAGCATAGGGCGCACGGCGAGGGCATTGCTGATGCGATCTGCGCGAGGATTCTCGAGGTAGCTTTAGGGGGTTTTGGGTCTTGATTGGTTTGGTTTTCTGTAGTTATTGCAATTTGAATGGTTGTGTATTTTTCGTTACGGTATTTCGTCATTGCTAATTTGGAGTGTATATGAACTTGAAAAGTATTGCAGTATTATGTGTTGCCATGGCAAAAAAGTTTTCCTTTCTTGTATAATAATTTGCATACTAGACGCCCGGGTATGGTCGTGTTATGCAAAAGATAGAAAGAGGAAAATATTGAATTTTGAGGATGCAATTTGTGTGGAGGGGTTTTGGCTCATGATTACTAGTTTGGTTTCGTGTAGCAATTGCAATTTAAATTTTTATGTGCCTTTCTCTACGGTAATTTGTCTTTGCTACTTTGGAGTGTAAGAACTTGACAACTATTGCAGTATTTCTTATTGCCATAGCAGAGAAGTTTTCCTTTGAGTACTAGACGCCCGGGCATGGGTGCGATGCGTGTGCAAATAGTGTTACACGAAAGATAGAAAGAGGAAAATGTTGAATTTTGATTAATCTGTAATGAAATATGGGATCTGAAAGTGGAAAAGAGGGGATCTTCTCGGGAGTTTCTTTGCTTGGTTAAAATGGGTAGTTTGGGGAAAAAAAATGCGAGCCAGGGTCAAAACTGACGATCCCTCCAAGGGGTGTTCCCTTTGTAATAGTAATGGAAACATAAGATAATTTCGTGGTGTTCTCAACTTTTCACGATGGGGTTTGATGTCAAACAAAACTAGGCCTTGTGTCTTAAACAATTAAGGTTGGGTGGACAAATTGTTTTGCCATTCTGTGGTGAAGTTGGATTAACCAGTGTGAATTTCCGCCCAGTCCAAAACTAAAATTTGTCCATAGAAACCAAGACAGCGACTTATATTTCATATCGGCATGATTCATTTTTCATTTGAAGTCACCACTTTCACCTAGTGTGAACGAGCGGCATGCATGAAGAAAGAAATTTGGGGATTATTCACTAGAAAAGAGAGCAATTTGGGAGATGTTGGCCATGGAGCTGGAATTTGATAGTGTAGAGCTTAGCTCCATTAGTAAACATCTAATCTAATAAGTAATAACATCAGTTTTTTAACGGTGTGTAAAATTGATATACTGCTGGCTGTGTGCTTGTATTTGCTGGTCATGTTCAATGTTATACTGTGAGAGATACTGATGCTTTAGTTTGTTTTTTTCTTCTTGTTCGAGGCTCAACTGCGTGTTTATACCCTCACGCACCTTTCGTTAGTCCCTTCTCTTTGGTTTTGTCAAAGTAATAATTCCTTTTCTGAATTTTAGATTCCCTCTTCCTGGTTCACGGCCGAATCATTTGGTACAGCCATTCCATTTATCTTGTAGTATTCTGACACAGACCACCGGTCTCTTATGCTTTGCTCTCTTTTCAGGTCCCAGTGGATCAAAAACTGCCTTCTCTTTATCTTCTGGACAGCATCGTAAAAAATATTGGCAGAGATTATGTTAGGTACTTCTCTTCACATTTGCCAAAGGTGAGTGGTCCTTCTACATGATACATCATGTTTTTGTGGTTCAAGACATTTGCACTAATGTGGACAATTTTTTTGTCTGATGATTTACTCGCATTGTTTCTTTTTCACGTGGTGTATTCTTTTCCCAAGGTTTTCTGCGAGGCCTACAGACAAGTTCACCCAAGCATGCGTTCTGCTATGCGCCACCTCTTTGGGACCTGGTTAACAGTGTTTCCAGGTCCAGTACTTCGCAAAATTGAGGAGCAGTTGCAATTTTCTCCGTCAGTGAATCCTCAATCTTCTAACCTTACTTCTTTGAAGGCTTCTGAATCACCTCGACCAATGCATGGAATTCATGTCAATCCAAAATACTTGGAAGCAAGACGTCAGTTTGAACAGTCAACTGCGGATAGTGTAAGTTTCTTAATGAAATCTCATATCTCCCTCCCGTCTCCTCTCTTATTGGTCACCCTTTAGCTTACCTGTAAATTCATCCACAGGGAATGTTGTTCTTTAGTGCACAACTTATGTGTTATACTTGTACCTTGCTTTGGTTTTTATCTGCTGTGCGAACCACTAAATGTAATCTTTGGATCCTCATCTCCCCTGGACCTTTCCCCCTTGATGTGTTCAATTTCTAAATAAATGGTGCCTGACTTTGTTTTATTGATATATCAAAGGGATGGTTGAGACATTAAAGATCCATAAATTCAAATTCATGAGAATTTTGCAGCTTATAGACTGAACTACGGTGAAACCTGGATGGTTTGAGGGGTTTAGCACGGAGAAAGTGGTATAGGAAATACCAATTGTAAGATTGAAGATTGAACTTTTAATGCATTGGAGCTTTCTTTATAGAGATGCATCACCAGATTATATGGGACTTTACAGGCTTGTGATATCTGACCAGGTTGGAGAAAATTCCTGGTATTTGTTGGCTCGGTAAGGAGCTGCTGTTGCATGTTAGGTTTTCCCAATGTCCAAGCCATTTGTAGAGGACTTAAAAGTGTTAGGCATAGTCTCCCCACTTCTTTCAAGAAATTGGAGAAGGTCCAATGCCATGAACATGGGCTGGCGATGTAAGATCTGTAATATGGTCAAACAAGTATGATATTCTGCTCTAGGCTGCGGGCCCAAGATGATGTTTTCTTGGACTTGGGTGCTCTTTTGGATCCATGTATCTTAATTTGAGTCATTGTATTCAAAAGAGTAACAGTTTCCTAGTCCTAGTTGAGAAGAATTTGAGTCCTAGTCTTAGTTGCAGGAACCTCCTATGTGGGTGGCGAATCCACCTCAGAACCTCGCTCCTGCGCTCCCAAGTCAAGACTCTCCTAGAACCTCGCTCCCATTGAGAATGGAACTCGCTCCCAACTAGGATAGAACCTCTTGGGCATACAAGTCCCAAAAGAAACAAAAACAAAAGATACCAAGCAAGAGAAAAGATAAAGTAATGATATGATTTAGAAAAATATTAACTTAAAATTTGCTCAATTAGTCTGTATAACCATAATATTACTTAGTTACTAAGACAATCTTTGCAATTGACATGAATGACGCATATTAATATTTACTTGCATTACATATTTATATTTTCATGTATTATTCCTAAAGGCTTCCCTCCCGAAAGAGGAGCTCCTATAATCCTTCGCCCCCGCTTCGTGCAACTAAGATATGGAGAACAATTGGAATCTCGTATTGAAAGTCTAAATAATTTTATGTTTTGCAATCTAAGAGGTAGAATAATATTTTCTTTTTGACATTTAACTATATTAAAAGACATAAAAAAATTTAATTGATTTTCCGTAAATGCTCCTGACGGCGCTCCCACACTTCTATGATCATCCGCTCCCCTGCCCCCGCTCCCACTCCCACTCCCGCTTCTGCTGCGTGCAACTAAGGTCCTAGTCCTATACTCCTTGTTGGTTGACAATATTTGTGCTTACTAAACTGTCCCTATAAAATTAGGAGTCTTAAATTCATAGTCTATAAATACTGATGCAATCTTTCTCTTAAATGAAGAGTTCGGTTTGTATGTGAGCTTGTCTTGTGATTGTCTGACATTTCCCATCTCTTGCGGGCTTGGCAGAGTTGTTTCCCAACTCTTGCCAGAGTTGGTTCTCTTCTAATTCTTGGCCACATTCCTGTTATTTCTACTGTATGCTCCTCTTCAGCTTAACTAATGTTCACTATATCAAAGCAGCCACCAAACAGCCCGTAAACACTTTCCATCTCAAAACCCTGCCCTTCTGTCACCCTTATACGCAC
Organism: Gaultheria prostrata; assembly: GCA_036023075.1. Lineage (NCBI taxonomy): Eukaryota > Viridiplantae > Streptophyta > Magnoliopsida > Ericales > Ericaceae > Gaultheria > Gaultheria prostrata. Next base: position 7,580 of record JAXBDA010007392.1, read on the forward strand.
CAGTAGTTCCCTATATTATTATAGTCTTTCAGCCACAAAATTCAATTAAATCCAGCTCCGGAAACCTTCTGTTGCTGCTTTTGAATAGTTGTATTGGGCTCACTACTTGTAGGAGACTAATTCCCTAGTCCTACGTTAGTTGGATCTGTGTAAGTCTGCATTTAATTCTTATGGTAAACATGTGAGACTTGTTTAAGTTTGGAGGTGCAATGGACATTCTGAGTTTGCATTTTGTGGACAGGACCATTAGGCCTCGTTTGATTCAGGGATTAGGCGCCTGGGATTGGACTAAGGGCCCCTAATCCCGCCTTATCCTTCGTTTGGTTCCCGTTTTGCGCCTGGGATTATTAAAACCGGTACTGTTTTAATCCTTATTGTAGGGTAGTATTTTATCTCATGGGGGGTGTGGGATTGTTAGTCCCGGATGAGAAAAACACAGAAGGGAAGTTCCAAGTATTTTAAAAAATGCCACTGATATAAAATAACCCTTCTCTTTCGCAACTTCATCTTCTTCACGCTTCTGTTCTTGGCCGCCCCATTCTCTCCTCTACACCAGAGCTCAAGCTGATTCGAGATTCAAGAGAAGACACAATTCGCGATTTTCTTCCGAAATCGAGCCAAGTGACTTCAAATAAACGATTTCCTCTTGCTTTTTGTTTCAACTTTTGATTTTCTGATCCAAGACTTCATTTTTACAGTTTGCAATTTAACCCTAACCTTTGATTTTTGTTTTCTCCCTTTTTTGCTCGATTTCTTCATAGATATGTGTTCTATCGTCTCATCTCAACGTCAAGGTGAGAATCTTTCGTATACCCCTTCTTCTAAAAAAAAAAGCGGCTTATACTTGCTGGCTTGCTGCTACTTTTTTTGATGCGTAAAACAGGTTCCTGGAAATATGAAATACTATGGCTGTGAAAGTTTTTGCACTCTTTAAAGGGTTTTGTCATACTTTCTTCCTTCATACTTGAATTCTGGTCCTCTGCACATTTGTGCTATTGTGGCATTTCAAGTTGGACTGGATGTTATACTCCATTATCTAATTGGGAATTAGATTTGCTATTTGGACCAAGTTTTGGTCGTTGTGCTTGAGTTACACATTTGGAATGATTTTGGGAATGAGGAATCAAGCAATGACAAAATGGTTCAATTGATATATGGTTTGAAGAACTTGTTTGTAATGAACAGTTTTTTTAGGTTGCATCTGTGAGAGAGAAGAGGGGAGAGAAAGAGAAGTAGTCCTTAAATTAATCTCAGATTTTAATAAAAGAACCAAACATGGGATAGGCCTAACTAGGGGATATCCCTATATTAGTCCTGCATGAATCAAACAGGGAATTGTGTAGGATTCAGGACTAAATTAGTCCCAGGACAAATAGTCCGGGACTACTAGTCCCAGGACTATCAATCCCACGAGTTTTAATCCGCGAATCAAACGAGTAGGTTATATAATATAATGCTTCATATGGTCTTTCTTTATTTAGAACTAGTTTCTGAAACAGTTCATCATGTTGGTAGTCTAGAATTATTTGCATGGAATTCCGAGTTTCCACGACCTAATCTTTCTGTCCTTGACAATTGATAGGGTCTCGTAATTGACTTATTTCTTTTGCATCTGATTGTGGCATTGTAACCGAGTGGCTGTTTTTCTTGCAATTCTTATTGGGCTTTCTGTGTGAGTTCTATTCTATTTTTTAGATTATTGGCAAAGTTCACCCATCTATCTAGCCATCTAGGGTGCCTTGAAATCAATTTATTGTTTTTCCTGTTCTGCTCATCAAAATTCAATGGTTGTTTCAAACATCAGTCTAGGAAAGATGAGGTTCTATCTTGAGTTCAGTTTGCCTATGTTACAAGAAGACACAAATACCTAGCAATTTACGTATTGGAAATTGGAATGCACGTTGGGTAACGTGGAACAATACGGCTCCAAGATGGAGAATTTGGCTATGCAAAGGAATCCCAATGTTTTTCCTATTTATTTCAATTGAAATCCATATAGTGCGTAGCTTTTCAAGACAAAATGTACGAATTGGTCAAAGTCATACCACAAAGGTTTTTTTACATGAATAATTAAAAAAAATACTATGATGTTTTTCTGTCTACAAGTTGTTTTATTGGATGTTTTTCAGTTTTTAAGTACATGTTAGTATAAACATAAAGTATAGAAGCCTACCCCTGTTGTACCACTATTAGGAGATGTGGCGTACTATGCTCCTGCTTTCATTCCTCATACCAGAACAATCTGAGTTTCAGATAACCCTGGTTCGGACTAAGAAGCATGGATACGGATACAGCATGGCACAGACATTTCACTCTATTATAAAACTTAATTTTCTAAAAATTAAGATGCATACGCATGTCACACTGGGGACTCTTGAAATATAATCTATACTGTAAGGTGTATCACTTTAACTCATATAGAAAAAACAGTATTCTATCAAATTAGGATGATAACTTTTAGGCATGCCCGTTGGCCAATTCTTGCACACACAATATCATGTTCGTGTGGGATGATGATATAGATACATGAGTCCGTAGACGTTTCAGTGTTGCTCAAGTTTGGAGTGGCTAGGAGTTGGATGTCTTGGAGATGCATAGTAATAGTTTCCTACTTGGTCAGACAGAGATTGTGCATTACCAAGCATGGAAATTGTGTGAAAATTTTCTTGTTAGAACTAGTGGCAAACAGTTCTTCAGAGAGCATACGAGAAATTGGACAGCTAGTTTTGTTTGTTGGTTGCTTAATTTAAACATTGCGGTTGTTGTTGAAAAACCTTGATGAGGATTCTGTTACATTCAGAATTGGCGGTGCTTATTGGGAAGGGACAAAGTTGTTGGCTAGGATTGTCTTATATTGGTCGGTTATTTTATTGTTTCTTGTTCTACCTTCCATCATTTTATGTTTATCGTCTTACTTGTTTGTTAAGCCTCTTTGTATTTGAGTAGTTGCTGGGATTATTTTAATTTCTATTTGGCACTCCTTGTTTACGTATATGGTGTAGAATAGTTATTGAACTGTATTTGTTTTAATTGCTGCAGAACAATCAACATGCCAGAGGAATCTCTTCGACTTTAAAGATATATGGACAAAAACCTACCAATGAGTCTGAAGAATATGATTCCGACAATGCAGAGGTCATGTCATCACCGGTTGGAGCCCAACGATTGATGTCAACTGGTCGTACTTCTATTAGTCTTGGAACTGAAAAGCTGCTGCCCTCTTCAGCCGCAAGGCTTGCAAAGTCCTCCTCTCCTTTTAGAATTGAGCATGGCAGGTCATTATCACCTCCAGTTGAAGAATATGCAGTGAGTAATAATTCTCCCAGACGGGTTATTGAAAGTGCCTCCCCATCTCGTTTTGGATTTTACCATGGACTTGGCAGAATTAAAGGCAGGGAGGAGTTGAGCGATTGGTCTGATAATTCGTATAGACGACCTGAAACTTCCTTTGTAAATAATAATGGAGCTGAGCTTCGGAGACCTAGAGAATTAATTGATGCTTATGGAAATGATCAAAGGAGTGAAACTCCGAACTATAAGCCTTTGAAGGTTGATGTCAATGGCATAGGCAGTAAGTTGGGTACCAAAACATGGCAGAATACTGAAGAAAAAGAGTTCGATTGGGAAGATATGAGCCCAACTTTGGTAGACCGTAGTCGGAGTAATGATCTAGTTTCGTCATCTATCCTGCCTCTTGAAAGCTTTAGGAGAAGACATGGCTATGGAACACCTGATGCGGGACCCCTGGATTCTGATTTCAGTAGAAGCAAGTGGTCCAGTCAGTCACAAATTTCTGTAGTTAAGGGTGCCTCCACTATTCTAGAAGATCCAGTTCCAATTTCAACGACCGTTGTATGTTTTCTCAACTTGTTTGTGTGCCATTCTAATTGTTCAATTTTTATGATATTGTTGCTTTTGGAATAATTCGTCTATATGTATTTAACTCATTTCTCCGGAGGTCAGAGCATACATGTATTTTGTCCGATTGGTTCAATTCAAAAAGGGATTTTTTTCCCTTGCGAAAGTCAGTATTGCTAGTTGTAGTTAGGGAGGTTTGAACCCTATTCAAATGCATGGGAGTACATGGTGCCTTCCACTAGGCTACCACCCCACTTGCAATTCGACAGAGCTTTTATTGGTGGATTCTATTATAACTTTATAGGGTTCACAAATATGATATATATAATTGTCCAACCCCATGAAGGAATTACTTGATTTTTTTTATCATTTGTCATGATATCAAATCGTAATACTCTGTGTGTGTGTGAGAAGGAAATTATTGTTATTTAAAGCGTGTTCATTAATGTAAAGAATAAACATGAACATTTGTACTTCCAGCCTTGTTAATTTTGAAAGTTCAACTATTGCCATGCAGTCAGGCCGTGGGTCAAGCAGTCGGATTACAGGATTGCATGATGAGACTACACAGTTTTTGCGCTCTCGTCATCCTCAAGAAGGTTTTCCCCACTACCTTCCTCAATCTTCACAACACACGCTTGGTTCTGAAGGGCACTCAAGGAACTTCCAAATGTTTCACCCATCAGGTGGTGAGCAGAAACCTCTAATTAACAGTTTTCCAGATGTCAATTTGCAATTTCATGGATCCTCTGTTGTTCCATCGAGGATTGGAGATGCAAGTTTTGCCTCGTGGAAGTCAGAGGCTCTATCAACTTCTGTTCCACCATCAAGAGGGCCATGGCCTCCAGTGAACATACAAAAATCTCTCCCGATGCTTCCTCCTCTTCCTCTACAAAATCAAAGCATGAGTCATTTCGATTCAAAGAATGCTAGCAATACAGTTCCAAATCAAGGTCTAAACAAGTCTTTTTTGCCTGAGCATCAGTTTAATAGTATTGGAAACAAGGCAATAAGCTCGATAAAGCAGTTTTCATTTCCCAATCAACAAATTGTACCAGCCCATTCAAATCCACAGAATCCAGAACAACACACTTCTGTACAACCGCAATTGCTAGTGTCTCACGAGGTTCAGCGAAATTTCATTCCACCTGCTACGTTTCCTGCTGTTGGTCCGATGCCCTCTCTTTTACCACCCTTGGCTCATGGATATAACCCTGCTCTAAGTAATGTCCCGTCGAACCCTGTTACTGGTGTGCATTCATCTATGCCAATCCTCAACACCCCAAGCAACTCTATGTGTTTTCAAGGGGGGTCAGGCTTCCCTCCTTTACCGTCAGGGCCTCGTCCTGATTCATTGCAAGTGACACCTGTATCACTCAATCCAGTTCCCATTGTTCCTAACCCTCAAGCTGGGGGTGCATTTTCTGGATTATTTAGTTCTCTCATGGCTCAAGGTTTGATCTCATTGACGAAACAAGCTCCTGTGCAGGTAAGCTTTTGGATAGCATTTCTCTGGCCTGTTTTTTTGTCAGGATTAAATTATCTTTTTTGACTGTAAATCCCATGGGACCTTACGCCTAGTTGGAACTTTTGTGGCTGGATTAAATATCCGGTGGATATGATATCCAAGAAAATTTGGGATATGCAATACCTTGGGGATGCTGTATGAGGAATTCTCACTTTTAATCTGATTGGATTACTTTTCCTTGAAAATTGTAGATCCCTTTGCTGTTTGTCCAGTCGAACAATGAGGGCAGATATGTTTTGGCTATGTTAATGATTGTATTGTTTTGACGATTAAGGATTTTATGAGTCAAGTTATTCAATGTGTAGGATTCTGTGGGACTTGAGTTCAACCTTGACATTCTAAAGGTGCGCCATGAGTCTGCAATAACTGCTTTGTATGCTGATCTCCCTCGGCAATGCACAACATGTGGCCTTCGGTTCAAAAGCCAAGAGCAGCACAGTAGTCATATGGATTGGCATGTGACAAGAAACCGAATATCCAAAACTCGTAAGCAGAAGCCTTCACGCAAGTGGTTTGTGAGTGTTAGCATGTGGTTTACTGGTGCAGAAGCGTTGGGAACTGATTCAGCCCCCGGGTTTTTACCTGCCGAGAGCGTTGTGGAAGAGAAGGATGATGAAGAGTTTGCTGTTCCCGCTGACGAGGATCAGAATGTCTGTGCACTATGTGGAGAGCCTTTTGATGATTTTTACAGTGATGAGATTGAGGAATGGATGTATAAAGGCGCTGTCTACATGAATGCTCCCAATGGGACAACAGTAGGCATGGACAGGTCTCGGTTGGGTCCCATAGTCCATGCTAAATGCAGGTCTGAGTCTAGTGTTGTCTCCCCTGAAGGTTTTGGACAAGATGAGGGGGTATGCCTTCTTCTCCTTCATCTGCATATTCATTTGCATGATATTTTGTTTCGGCTGATTTCCTGTGACTTGAGTTTTCAGAACTTTATGCAAAGCATTATGGATTAGCTCATGTTGTTTTCTATGCATGCATTGTTTTTTGTATGAATGTGATGCATACAATGAATGAATAGGCGCATGAATTGGATGCTTGTACAGTAAAATTTAGAACTTTTGGAAGATCGTTAGGATACTTGGGTAATTAAATGTGGAACTTTGAGTATGGATTTCTGAATCATATAAGCAAGTGAATGGGCTAGTTATTTCCATTCAGAAAAATAAGGCATATTTTGTCATTATCTATCTAAAGCCCAACTAAAATTCTTTTGTTCTCAATAAGAAAATGCAGTAGTTGTTCTTGTCTCTTATGCACTTATGTACCAAGATTGTGTTTTTCCTTGTTCCAAAAGCTGTTGCCTTGTACACATCACATGTGCATTATTAGCTAAGAATTGAATCATTTACTGTTTGGCTTGGGTTTACAGGGATATACTGAAGAGGGCAGTCGAAGGAAACGGTTGCGGAGTTAGCGTATTTAGTTCGGCTTTTTAGGTCCTTTGTACCTTAATCCTAATTTTCTTCTTGTTAATGGTATGCTCTTTACTTTATGTGGCTTCGGAGTTGGCGGTCCTTGGTCTTATTACCATTAACCATGTAGTTGTATAGTTGAACTTGTAACATTCACATTCTCTTGCAGCATTAGGTTACAGATAATAACATTTGTTTTCCGGCACTCCGTTCTTCACTTAGCAATGACAATTACCAAGGGGGACCGATATCTTATAAAAGTTGTTGCACCACTTTCGTTAATGGCTATTTTCCTGGACTTCTAGGAATTTAGTATCTAGTATCGACAAAGCTGGTCTACTAGATGTAATGGTCAGATCCTCGGTGAACAAGGTATTCTGGGTATATTCTGCTGTTTGTTTCTGTTTTTGCAGTTGATTCCTCCGTACTCATCAAGCCACAAATTGTTCAAGTACGGAAGCAAGCGCGAATTTCATGGACATTACCTGTGATCTCCAAGTCCTTTTCGCTCCAAAGCCGTGCCCGTGTTTTTTTTTTTTTTTGCTATTTTTTTGAATTTATTTTTTCTTGAAGGGCAATAATGATGTATTCTAATCTATGTATGGCTATTTTTCTCTGAATCTTGTTTTTGGTCCAATAGTTGTGTGGTGACAGTTGTTTCTTTTCAAAGTTGAATCATTCTTCTTGGATATGCATCTTATTGTTAATATTATTTTGTTGGATTTCGGCATTCTTTTCAGTTAGTGTTTTTTGAGTTATTTGGCTTGAATTTGAGAATGGTAATGGGAATTAACGTTTATTTTTTGCATGCACACTGTCAACTGGGAAGTGATTTAATTGAAGTTCTATCCAAAATCGTAATGGTAGGGTAACTTCAACATTTTGTCATTTTCTGTCAACTATGGGTATTCGTTTCGCCGCAAACGAACCGAGCTGCTCGTGGCTCGGCTCGTTTGGTAATCGAGCCGAGCTCGAGCTTAATTTTCTGGCTCGTTTAGTTAACGAGCTTGCTAAAGCTTGGCTCGATTGTATAGACTCGGCTCGTTTATGGAGGCTCATTAAATAAATTACCCTGGCTCGGCTCGTTTATGACCAAGCCAAGCTCAAGCTAGATTTTTCAGCTCGTTTACTTACCGAGCCGAGCTTGAACACTAGTACAAAGCTCGGCTGACCAAAAGAAATTTTCCTCGACTTATATTTGGCATCTAAAACTTTATTCGCATCTTGTGGTCCTCATTTTTGGGCGGCTGTTGTGAGCCGAATTGCGTGACCTAATTCTTATCCTACCATTTTGGAGCTAATTTGGTTCTTGCATCGTTTTGTTGTGCGACATCATGTTAAGGAACAGGATGTCTAGGGTCACCGGCAATCACTTTTATGGCCATCTCAATCTACTTTTGTTGTCCCAACGTGAAACTCAATGAAGTGGTTTAGCTACCTTTGGCTGAATTTCTTGGTGACTTTTGGAATGATCTGTTTTGTTGCTTTCTCTTAAGTTCGAGGGAAAATTTCAAAAAAACATCCGAATTATGACCGCAATGTTTCATAGACCTCCAAACTTCATTGAATGTTAATTGTACCACCAAATTTTACAACTATATATATTTTAAATTAGACCCACGTCGTCAGGGTCTGTCCATCATCTCCCCCAAAACGACGTCATTTTGGGAGCAAGTCAGGAAAGCCATTTTACATGGTTGTGTGGGACCCCCAAACTAGCGATCCGAAGCGTTCAGTAATTTTAAATTTATTATTTGAGCGGTTTTGTGTGGTTTCATCCCAATAGGTTATTTAAACTTAATTATTTTATTTGATGTTCTTCGTAACAAGCCCTAGAAAAGAAATTTATTCCTGCCATTTTATTCCTTATTAGAATTTAGAGCAACTCCAACCATACTGCATTTCTTCATTTTTTTCATTGAAATCTTAATTTTGAAGATTATTCTGCCTCCAACTATGCTTCATTTGTGTTCATCAAATTGAAAGGGCCAATTTTGATTCTTCAAATATGGAGGACCCTCCCTCCAAATGAAGAACATTATTGAAAATTCAAATCAATTGGCACTATTCACTTTATCTAAAATTCCCACTTTATCCTATACTAGGTATGAAGCCTCGTGCTTTGCACGAAATTAATGCCCGTTGGTAAAAATTAACGATGTGCATGCTATGTATTTTTTTACTTAGTTCAATAGGTTTAGAAATGTTATTTACAAATACAATTGGGGACTAAAGAGGGAAAACTGAAGCCTCGTGCTTTGCACTAAATTAATGCCCGTTAGTGTTTACCCGTTGGTAAAAATTAACGATGTGCATGCTATGTATTTTTTTTACTTAGTTCAATAGGTTTAGAAATGTTATTTACAAATACAATTGGGGACTAAAGAGGGAAAAAATAAAGCCTGGGGGGTTTGACAATGACAAAACATAATAAAGTAGCAGGGGCCCAAGCGAAAAATATAAAACACAAGGGGAAATTTCGCAATTGTGTAAAGAAACCACCAAATGACCGAAACAGCCAAGGGGAAATCCTATAATTACCAAAATCAGAGAGGACAAGACAAGAATTTCAGGGATAAAATTGTCCAAATTGGACCAAAGTGGTAAGCCATGGAATTTGGAATTGCCTGTTATATGGCCCTCTTGGGAGATATCATTTGACATCCAAATTCAATTACCAACCATATCCTTTGTACTTTTGTGTTATTTTTTTTTGTAAAAAACATATTTTCTTCAAATTAATGATTCTGTTTCCTTTTTAATTGGAACCAATGAAAAGTCATAAATAAAACTTATAAAATGAGACTAAAATTGAATATACTTGGAAAAATTCACCACCTCAATTCCAAATTCGGACTTTTTTTTTTGTCACATTTGCAACAGTTCTCTATCAATATTCAACTGGTAGCATATCGGTCCATTAAATCTGATGCTGCATATTAGAAAACGGTTGAACCTTTGTGCCAAGGATATGGACACAAACACGAGATTTCTATAAAAAAGGGAAATAGATGGGGACAAGACAAAACTAAATAAATAAATAATTTATTTTTTTATACCAGTGGAGACATAATTTTATGTATAAGCATAATATTATATATATATATATAGCCCAAGGATCCAGTCAGGACTCCCTGACGGATCCTTAGGTCCACACCTCCCCTTCCCGGTCAAATGGTCGGGATCCGAGTCGTTAGATGTGTTTAAAACGTGTTTTTAAGGGTCCCCATAAGAAATCATCAAAAAAAAATACCGAGAAGGGCTTGATCCGAGCAGTTTTTCATAATTGTATATATACTGTTTTTATGAAAAACTGCTCGGATCAAG
>JAXBDA010007393.1:0-17708 GCA_036023075.1 Gaultheria prostrata
GGACCTTTAGGGTTTTGTATCCTTTGAGCAACTTCTGATTTTCTTGGCCTCTCTAGAGTTACGGAACATAGCCGGCTCTTTGTATCTCTTCTTCACCTTTGTTAGTGAACTCTCTCTCTCTCCTCGCCCGTGGACGTACCTCAATCTTGGGGGAACCACGTAAATCTCTGTGTCGTGTGATTGCTTGTTGATTGGGTTTGTTTTCTCATTACTTTATCGCGTTCATAGCGTGCGTTTTACAACATGTTCTCCTGAAACAAAAGTAGCGGGCCACCATGGCTGTCGCCCCCACCCTGACTCCTATCGCCGGTGGAGGGGAGAAGGGAGAGTGGTACGACATTTGAAGAGAGAGAGAGAGAGAGAGCGAGAGAGAGAGAGAGAGAGAGAGAGAGAGAGAGAGAGAGAAAAGGAACTGTTTCGGGTTGGTAGATTGAGGTTGGTGTTTAGGTGTAGTATGGGTAATTGAAGGATAAAATGGTACTTCAACATTTTCCGTCAACACCGTTTGCTCCAAATTGGATCCATAAACTTGAGAGGTTGAAGTGTTCAAGGGACGTGTTTGGGAGCTAACTTTTCAGCTTTTTATTTTTAATTTTTTGGCTTTTTGGATTATGGTCAGAATGTGTTTTAAATTTGGGAGGAGTGTTTGGGAGAAATGTGCAAAATGCATTTTGCAAATTGAAAATATGAGTGTAGAATGTGAAAAGGAGGTCCATACCTGTTTTTGGCTTTTGACTTGGAAAGCTCAAAATGGAAAACACATTTTGCAAGAAGCTGTTTTGGGGGTAAGCGGCCAAACACTCAAAATCAAAAAACGAGAAGTTGAAAATGGGATAAGTTTCTCCCATTTGATGGCCGCTATTCCTAATAACAAAAATTCCGAAGTACTATAGGAAACTATAGCTAACCCGGATATGCATAGTAATTCAAACTTCAATAAGCATGAGAGCGACAGAGGAGTGCATACCAGTTGGTTTCCCTGTCAACTTGCTCAAATTCAATGCTCTTATCGACAATCCGATTACTTCCTTTAGCCGTCCGGTAACGAGAAATACTTATCCAAATTTGGTTGTGAAGCATTCTGAACAGTAGTAAGGGGAAAGCGAGGAAATACCCCAAATCCCTCTCCTTTTCATCCTTCACCAAGTATGAGTATGTGCCATGAATCGCCCACGGTGCCAATAACACGAACTGAAATTCATCCCACCATAAAATCCACGAGAAAAAATCAGAAAATAAATTATCTAGTACCAAAATTACACGAACTTAAAATGGTAGTATATGCGATCAATAAATTGTACCTTTGTATGGCATTATTTTGTTAAATACATAAAACTCCCGAAAATGAATAAAGGGTACGGCTCCGGTGGGTTTTTTTTGCCATTCGTTCATTCCTAATATGTTACATGGGAGGGGGGAATGAGACACAATTTCGAAATACAGTGTAGGGCATCCAAAAGCTCTACCACGTGAGCTAGCCACCACTTGCCGGCTCCGATGGGTTGGGTTGATTGAGATTTGAGCTTCTTTTATTTAGTATTTATTTATTTATGGGAACAGGATTTATTGGTTTTGACTTTTGAGCTTGAAAATGACTTTTCTATAATATTTCTTGCATGATTTGTGAATTAAATTTTGGAAAACCATGCGTGTTATCAATATTCTGTATATATTGTACTTACTTAAGTATCGATTTTCTTATTGATCCGATACATACCAGTACTAGTCAAATACCGAGTACCCATAGGCGGAGCCATGTTGGCACAATTGGGGTACCACTGGCTTTCTTCTAGCTTGAATTAAAATTGCGCTAGGAATCAAAAGCGATGTGAAGTGAATATCCACCACAAATCCTAACCAACTAGCCGAAAAAATACTTGGTTAAAATCTTGGCTTTTGGAAGAGCTACCAAAACGGCCACTGTATATATGAAAGGGCAGAAATAACGGTGTTTTTTTGTGTCCGGACAAGATTAAGGGATTGTTTCAGAAATTATCTTTTTATGTAAAGTGTTTTTTAATGTCTTTTCACGCTTTACAAAACATGTCATTATCTCACAATATATCAATTCAGAAAAAAAAACAATTTTAATAAAAAAAGTCAGTTTATGGAACAGGCTTTGAACACATCTCATACATCAAACCCAAGACACAAAAAAAGATAGTTTTAATATAAAAGCCAGTTTGTGGAACAAGTTCTAAACACATCTCGAATAATTTTTGAAATTTTAAAATTAAGGACCACACAAATTATCAGTAATCTTATGATTTAGGGGGAAAAAATTCCGTGGGAGTTACAATTTCTTTCGATGCAACTTTTTACTTGGTTTTTTCAATTACTACATGTTATCAGATGTTTTATAAGGTAGCCGTCATGGTTTCATTTTTACCATTTGTCTTATGCCTAGGAAAAGTAAGAAACTAAAAAATGGGCCACTAAAGACGAAAAAGTACTAAATATCAGTCTTTTCCATTTTTCATGTTTTGTTCATCTTTTCTGAATTTTCTTTAGATTCATAATATTGTTTTTATACTAATCACCCGTCTTGACGAGGAGAATCTAAAAGAAAAAAATTATGCCCAAAAACAGAAAAAAATTCACTAATGACGAAAAAAGTACTAAACATCTGTCTTTTTTTTTATAAAGTGTAATCGTATATGTTGGAACATGTGTGAAGGTGAAGTCCCACATTGGAAAAATAGAAAAAGGTTGGACCTTAATATACAATTGGATGACTTACCACTTACAAGGCTTAGCCTTTTAAGTGGATATGAGTCATTCAGTGTATATTGGGCCCGATAGATGTGGTGGACTTCCGTGGATACTCCCCATGAAGTTTGGGCCTTGTGCACGCCAGCGCGGCGGGATCAATGCATCGTTCAAACTACCAACAAAGTGGTATTAAAGCCAATGGCTGACGATCTATGAGCAGACTCTCTGCTTGCCGCGAATGGGCTTGTACGGAAACTCACGAAGGAGCGGGATAAAATTCTATAGTTACTCGTGGGGGAGCATGGTGCATGGGAAATGGCACATTGGCTCTCAATAGAGTATGTTGGCTCTGGATCGATGGAGTTGGTGCAGAAGAAGCCTAGTGTCAGAGAGTAGTAGATCAGAATCAAGGGGGAGTTTGGATGCAAAGGAACGGGCAAGGCTCAATGAACGGTTCACACATGAGGGGGAGATTTGTTGGAACATGTGTGAAGGTTAAGTCCCACATTGAAAAAATAGAAAAAAGGTTGGACGTTAATATACAATTGGATGACTCACCACTTACAAGGTTTAGCATTTTAAGTGGATATGGGTCATTCAGTGTATATTGGGCCCGATAGATATGGTGGACTCTGTGGATACTCCCCATGAAGTTTGGGTCTTGTGCACGCCAGCATGGCGGAAGCGATAGCGGGATCAATGCATCGTTCAAACTACCAACATTATATAAACTTTTTTCAACTTCAGTCTACATTTCTATACCTTTCTAATTTTTCTCCTCGATACGAATAATTAGTCCAAAAAATTATTGAGGGACAGCTAATAAAAAATTTGGTTGTTCTTTTCAAACTCAACTCTATCCCCATGATGCTCACTGGTTTTGGAAAAAAAAGGAAGAGTGGGCTCACCTCACCTCCACAAAATGTGGAATATTTTCATTGGAACTTTTTAAAATAGAATAGTTGCAGCTTTTCAATTAACCAATTAATGACCAGAGATCCAGAGAATATTGCACTCAGAGATGCATAAAGAAAACAGAGTAATATACATAAGTAGTTATGGGGAAGAGTTAAATATACCTTGTAGCTTCCGAGGTGTTTCCATGGCCAATCCGTGAGCACTCCTGGCTTAGAAGCCATGCCTCTCTCTCTCTCTCTATATATATATATATGCTGGAGTATCTTTTTAATCCAACAATGCAGCCTGAGCTAGAACAATAGTATTATACTATTATATATAGAAAAAGGAAAACTACACTTTACCTGAAATATTTGCACATTTATGGTCTGCTAGCTGGGGGTAAATTGCACTCTGACGCCTGCTAGTGTATGCCACGAATGCCATCTCAAGTTATCTCCAACGACCAACAACTACATTCACAGCTGTGAAAGGTACTGTGCTCTTATCGAGTGACGGCTCCGAAATTTTTTAATGCAGTGTTAAAAAAATTACATTAACTTTACTAGCTCTCAGTCACATATTTAAATAATTCATATACTAGTGTCATTAAGATATGTACCTTATTTTGAGACAACGGTACCGGTAAATACTTTTTTCTCTCACTATTTTTCTAATATTTGTCATTAAGATATGTACCTTATTTTGAGATAGTTTATTAGGTGTTCAATTGTAAATAACTTGAATGGCAAGGTGTTTTGTTCATAGTATAGGACTGAGAGTTCAAACAAAATGTGAGATAAAATTACTACATGTAATATAACAACAAAATAAAAAAATATAAGGGTGTTCAATTGACTACGTTTTCTTATGTGTTGAGTCGCATATGATTGGGCTATAATGTAATGTAATTTAGGGTTGTTCAAAGTGGATCGATTTGTGGGCTAATTTATTAAGGGGGTATTCATTTAATTTTACATCGAGTGTTCATTCATATTTCGGTAGGTTATTTGAAGGGTGGATTAACCTAAAATTTGTACAATTTTCTTACATGCATTACAAGATTTTTTTGGGGAAATGTTCATGTGACCATCCACCCCAACACGTGGAGCCGTCAGTGTCTTATCCCAACCTATGTATTCCTATGCTTTGACGATGAGAGAAAGTTATTCATGGATCCTCCGTGAACTATAGAATTACGAAAAACCAAACCAAACCAAGTCCAAAGTCCATGGCCCACACGGTCGCGTATACAGATTGCTCTGATACCACTTGTAACGCTCCTTGTAGACAACTGACCCAGTACCCTAATTTGATCCACAACCACACCACATGACCCAAACTGCTTTAGCTAAGGTACTAGTAATAGCCCACAAGATTCGTTATATACCCAAGATCATCCATGTAGACTTCCGATGTGGGACGGGGTGTTACAATCTCCCCACCTTTATAGTCTCGCATCCTCGTGAGGGGTTGAGCACTAAAATCACCAAACCAAACCCAAGTCCAAAGTCCATGGCCCACACGGTCGTGTACACAGATTGCTCTGATACCACTTGTAACGCCCCTTGTAGACAATTGACTCAATACCCTGATTTGATCCACAACCACACCACATGGCCCAAAATGCTTAAGCCCAAGGTACTAGTAGTAGCCCACAAGATTCGTTATGTACCCAAGATTATCCATGTAGACTTCCAATGTTGGACGGAAGTAAAACATTTTTTGAAGTAAATTATTTTCCATCATAGGGGCACAAATGTTTTCACTACAAGAAAAACTACCTATGGCGACGAAACCTGGCGAATGTCCTCGCCAAATGGGTCTTTATGGCGAGGAAATTGATTTCCTCACTAAAAGATACTCTATGTCGACGAAATTATTTTTCCTCACAAAATAGCTAAGATTTGGCGACGAAATAAAAATTTCCTCGCAAATGTTTACCATTTGGCGACAAAATTATCTTTCCTCATCCAAAAGCTAAGATTTGGCGAGGAAATAAATATTTCCTCACTAAAAAATACTCTATGCCGACGAAATTATATTTTCTAGCCAAAAAGCTATATTTGGCGAGGAACTATTTATTCCTCGCTAATGGGCATCCATTTGGTGACGAAATTATCTTTCCTTGCCAAAAAGCTAAGGATTGGTGAGGAAATAAATATTTCATCGCCAAAAGGCTATTTGTGGCAAGGAAAATTTGTTTGGTCTCCAAATGAACCCTTAATGCGTGAAAATCCCATTTCGTCGCCAAATGTTAATATTAAGTGACGAAATATTTCCTCGCCTTTTCTAGAACTATTTAGATTTTGAGATAGCAATCAATTATGTATAGATGTGTTGTATTATCCCAATGGTCCAATGGTAAGATATAATTAACAACATTTGTCGCTCACTAACATTATTTGCAAAATATTTTTTCACATTTTCTAGTAATTAAAAAAAAAAAAAATTCTCTCTAGTTCTCCTCATTCACTTTTTAGAAATTAGTAGCTTTTTATGTCAGTTTCTCAAAAGTTTAACTTATTTCTAGATTATCTCAAACGATGTACTTTTTAAGTTCACAAGTTTTTTCCAATTTTCTTTTGTAGTGAATGAAATTTACAAAATCAAAGAATTCTAGAAGAAATTCATATTTTCATAAAGGTTACTATCTAAATAAAAACACTTTAAAAAAATCGTAACAACAATATGAACCGAAAAGAAATAACCGGGCATATGGATCCCGAGTTTGCATGCAGTTGAAAGATTTGCATTTTCGAATTTTTGATTGAAAAACTATAGTATAGTAAAAAATTAATATTATACACTTTGATAGATATTTTCATTTATGGCATTCTATTGCATCTAATTAATGATTCACGCTTTAAAAAAAAAGTCCTTGTAGGATGGGATTTGATGAGCATAGAAAATTATGGAGTATCTTCTCCATTTCACTAATTCTAAAATATCTCAAAGTTAGATTGTCACAAATGTTAAATTATTAAATTAGAAAGGTATAAAGACTTATAAAAGCATTATAGAAAAATATAAATTGTCACAAATGTTAAATTATAAAAAAAAATTAAATTAGAAAGGTATAAAGACTTATAAAGCGTTATAGAAAAATACTCCCTTCGTCCCAAATTCTTGTACCATGTCACTATTTGGGACCTCTACAAAAATTGTCCATATCCTTTGATCTATAATGATTTTTATATACAATATGAATCTTGATTGATTAACTTCATTAAACTCATAGTTCAAAATTATAAAAAAAAACATTATAGATTGTGAAATATAGACAATTGTTCGAAGAAATCAAAAAGTAAAAATGGCAAACAATGTGGGACGGCGGGAGTATTAAATTATAAAAAATAAAAATTTCAGTAAAAGCAAAAAACATTAAAAGATTTAAGAAACAAGTTTAAAGAAACGCTATAAAGGGAATAAAATTAGACAGAAAGATTTAAGAAAAAAATTAGAGAGATGAAAAGATCTACAAAAGATTTATATATTAAAAGTTGTAGAGAGTTTAACTGAAAAGGAAGTTGATGGTGTGGATGGGGCGCGTGTTGCTGTACCAGAAGTCGCTGGTTCGATTCCCAGCGGAAGACTTGGAAATTGAATTCGCGTTTTTTTAGTTTCGAGAGTTTTAGCGAGCTAATTGGTATTTTTCCTCGCCAATTGTTCCAAATAGACGAGGAAAAATGTCCTCGCCAATTTTTGCGCGTAGGCGAGGAAATAGATTTTTCCTCACTATATTACCTTTTGCGACGACCATTAGGCGAGGAAACCTAGCGAGAAATTTTTTTCCTCGCCAATTCCTTTAGCGAGGAAATCAGGTGTTTTGGTGAGGAAACTAAATACTCGCTATAGCCATTTTTTCTTGTAGTGTTTCATCTCCAATTCTCCGTAAGTCGTTTTCCGGAGCGCCATTGATCCGGAGTTAAATCTTCTGTTCCGAAAATCTTCTATTCCTCTGTTCTGGTGCATTTTCAGCCATTGGATTACATGAAATTTTTAAAACAAAAAATAACACACATAGTCTAACGGCCCAAAATATTTCGGAACAGAGAAACACCATTTCTCGGAATAGGTGATCTGAAACCCATCGATCCTTATGGAGTGCCGACTGCCGACTATTCAAATTATTAATAGCCACTGGGAAAGTGTAATCTCTCCATCATTGCAACTCCAATTAAGAGAGAGAGAGTGACATTAGGAGTCCAAGTGTCCAACATGCAAATTGAAAATTGCTTAAATTTCTGAACGCACACGCATACAGAGCCAACTGTAATGAGTTTGTATGTTTATGCTTTGATACATAGCATTTTCTGAGCTTGAGGGATTTTTTTTGCTACGGAATATATTTTCTAACTGTTAACCAACCAAAAACAGGAAAATCAGAACAAAAAAACTATTTTTCACAAAATTGTTTTACATGGAAAACGTTTTACTAAAATATTTTACTTCGAAACAACCGGAACCTTGAGTACAACAAACCGGAACCTTGAGTACAACAATTTTTCTGGTACAGAAGATCTCAGGTGCATTTTCCCTTCCTTTTTGACGGAATATTTCCCGTGTTTTGATTCTTCAGTTTACAAAGAAATTGCCAGCTCTCGTATGCGTTCTTTTCCCCCTCCCCTTTTGGAGATGGTGTTCCGGCCTTCCCTTTTTGTTCAATCCCAAGTCTCACCTTCTAGTTTACATTAACTCTGTCGGACCCCTTTTCCACAAACTCTCCTAAAACCAATTAGTGTTAGGAAGGGCTTCAATTAAGTTTTTTATGGCATTCCACATCGCACCCGCAAGTTTGTTTTTAGAGCGGTCGCAGGGAGTGACATAGGGTAACTAAATCCATGGAAGCACTTCAGGTTCGACAATCCCACGACTCGAACCCATGACCTCCTGGCTCTGATACCAATTGAAAAATCCTAGATCACCTGGGTTTAATAATTTGCTACTTCAGTTTTTTTTTTTATCTCAATAAAAAAATAACATCAATCAATATATAAACCAATCAAAAACAGAAAGCAATTAAACAGATGAATACCGAATATACCTGAAAAACCCCAAAACGGGTAAAAACCACGGGAATGAATAAAATCACTATAAACCTTGTGCAGTTATAGATATACCTATCCAAACGAAATAAATCCTCACAACTTTCTAAGTACTATCTGCCGACTCACACGTACACCACACCCAGTGATCTTGATCGCCGAAGCCTTGAATTGCACAAGCCTTTCAGAAATCAATTGGAAGAACTCGAAGTTGATTGATGACTGATGTAGAAATCTCTTGGAGACTCGATTGAAAGATTAAAGTTCCATAAACTTTGTATTCGCTTCAAGATTTAATTCCCAAAAGGTCCAGGGTTTTTTTCTTCTAAAAAATAGTGTGTACGTTATGTTTGGAGGTTGCACTCGTTAACCCTAGAACAGAATAAAACACGTCCTTATATGATTTTAGAAGACCGACAGATAACCCGATTGATTGACCGGTTGATCTGTCTTTTTTCAAGGCGGCAGTAGATAACCCTAAAATGAAAAGAAACTACGTTTTTATACTTGCTGCAGTTTCGATAGATCGCATCATAAACCGATTGATCTACTATCTCTTGGATTACATAAAAGAGATTCCTTCCACTCTATTCTTTTATAGACTTGCTACTTAGAATATTAAGCAAAAATATTAAAATTATGACTCCATATAAATATGTGTTTGTCATACGAAATTTGTCAAAACAAAAAGATTCTGAAATTTGGTCCTTACAAATTGATATTAGAGAGCGTTTTTAACTTTTGAGTTCTTACTGGAGAATTTATTCTCAATCGGTTAAAATACCCTCTTGAGATATCTAGATTGTTTGACTTCAATCGTAACTATAAATAAAAAATAAAAAACTTTACCGATCGAAAATAAATAAATTCAGTTCATTTGAGTTTAATGCATCAAAAGTGAACCTCCTCCTTTTATTCTGCAACAACTAGCTGATGCCTGATGATACTGCAGAGGTCAAATACCGTAGAACCCTCTACATTTACTGTTTTATGAAATCTCATGTTCACCAAAAAAAAAAATTTATATAACATTTTTAAGAAAAGTACATTCATTTTCATTCTTTCTATCAGTCTTATCTTAGGTCTGAGTCACAAGAAATTATTCTCTACTCCGGGAGCAAAAACAAGTGGTGCTCCATCCACATGTGTTATGATCGGTAAATACTGCGGGTCTTATGAGTTGTATTAGTAAATTAAGGGACAAAATGCCACGTGTTTTGTTGTGATTAGTTTCTCATAACCTCTCCTTAAGGAACCCTCCGAGTTTCTCTTATGAAGCAACAATTGATCGTGTACGTTGCACATGGAAGAAAAGGCTACACAAGAGGCATAGACAAGGACAATAAGTACGTAATTTTCTGCCGTTCAAAAAAAAAAAAAAGGGGGACGATAAATAGTAAAAAAGCATGAGTACAAAGGATAGAATGTTGGAGTGCAGACAACCTTCAGCATTGTTTAGTTCGGGGTATGTAATTTTGGCCATAGGACCCGATCTATTTATATTGCAGTTAACATGTGACAAATTTTTAGAGAAAAACAAAGAGAGACAAGAGAAAACGCAGATCTCAGAGAGATTTCGAGAAGACTTGTACTCTTGGTTCAATTTCATAGTGGAGTGGTGTGGTTCCCGTGGTTTTTCCTCGTTTTAAAATTTTCCACGTGTATAGCTTATGTCTCGCATTAGATTCGTAGGGGCATTGTGGAATTGAACAGTTGTTCCAAAATCCTAACAAAGTGCTATCCGTAAGCTTCCCAACCGGCCCAGCTTACTAGCTCAATGTTATACTAAAAAAGGGTTAGTATAACATAGACCCTTTTTTTTTTAATAGTTTAGGTGTCCGGCTCAACTTACTGGTAACACGACTAAGCCTCGGGTCGAATCCCACCGTCCACTACGAGGAGCTCAAACAAAGTCGGAAGCAGAGCTCCATATGAACTAGCCCGAAAGGAATTCAACCTTAGGAGGAAGGCAAACACATAAACCCCAGGTCTTGACTAAATGCATGAGTTCTAGCTAGCAAACCCCAAAACCAAATTTTGTTTTGACCATTTGGTGACTCCATGGGAGCAATCTAATGACTGTAAGTGGGTGTGATCCACCGGCAAAGCCAACATAAACCAGCAGTAGGAATAGCACACCAAGTGGCTTAGGATAACACCCGTGCATATACTCCTCAGATCATGTGGTAGAGAAGCTCCTCAAAACTAAGGAATGCCGCGTGGTGCTTTAAGTACTGGTGCTCACGTCAATCTATGGTGAAGAAGTCTCACGAAATACAACGTATTCCAGGAGCAATTACTAATTTTTTTATACAAAATGATCGTGCAAAGTCGTTCAAATACACCCGCGGACCCTAGTTGAGCCTAACTAGAATGCTCTGATGTGCAACCACTGGATTATTATTATTTTTATTTTTATGAATTGCTAAAAAGGTCGGAGGGGGCAACCAGCGTAACAACTTTTTTGGGCGTGACCATAGGAGCTCTTGATCCGCTGTGGAATATCCGGGTTGAGCCATAGTTATTGTCCGAAAGGACAAACCGTCACCAGACTCACCACAACACCACCTAGGTACTAGATGGACAAAGGGTCCTCTACGCTAGGACTCTAACCTTGTCGGATCATGTAAGCGCTTACTCACCCTTGCCTAGGCCTACCACCTTCTGTCGGTCAGCTTGATTATTAATTGGACCAGCAATGTTTGTTCAGGTTTACTGCATCCACTTTCGTAGGTCAAATTTCTTCCAGGTCCCACATGCTTAATTTGGAACTTCTCTATCTGGCAGCATTTCATGCCAAACAAGGCAAATTGGAATTAAATTCATGTCATAGGTGGCAGCTCACGCATAATTGTATGATTGGCTGTGATCGATTGGCTGCTATATATTTATTTTTGGTTGGGCTCGATACGTTGCATGTTTGTTCCTCTTTTTGTTGTGTTTTGCATTACGTTGTTTTGTGGAGTGCATTTCGTCGTGATGGCTACGGATTGATGGTTATGAGGCTACTTAATTGGTTAATGGTTGGTATTCGGCTTAACGTTTAACGGTTTGCCTGGTGCCGCTGGTGTTGAGTTGTCCATAGATTGTTTGGGAACTTGTTGGAATGAATAGATGTTTATGGGTAATTTTTGAAACGGGCGAATAAGTTGAGGACTATACAGCCCCTGATAGTTGATAATGGTACACCGCCTTAGCCTTAGCCGTTCAATTTCAATAACCATGGTTGCTTTTGTTTTCAGCAACTTCTCTACCAATTTCTAGAGCTCTGTAGTTGGTCTTAGCCATCTATTTGTATGATGTCTATCCGTGCATACAGTGCTTTTTCTACCCGAGGTGTTTGAGTCTCTTGGTTTGTATCGGTCATTTTCTGCATGGAAGCCTCATCAGGCCAACCGTGACCAGTGGCGGATCCAGGAATTCCATCTAGAGTGGTCACCTTTCAAGTATAACTAGGGAAAAAAAATTCACAATCCAATCCAATATAACAAGAAGAATAAATGTTTAAAATATTCTTCATTAAACATATAATAGTTCGAACTTAAGACATTTTAAAAGATTTCAAACATAAGCGTACAAAATTAGAGATTCCCTCCTAAAACTTTTTACAATTGACCCTTAAGGGTTTTCATCTTCTGAAAGTTTTGCATGATTGTATCGAAAAAGCATCATTCGATTGCACGTCAAAAATATAGGAATCAAGTTGATCAGAAAGCACCATGAGTTCTACCGGAGAAAACTCTTTTGGATAAAACTCAGCGAGACGAATCAGTTTCTCCTTTGCAAAACAAGAGGAGTTGGATGGATTTAAACATGCCACACAAAGTAGCAACTCACTATTTGCCTCCGTAAAACGAGCATTTAGTTCTTGAAGTTGCATATCTATAACTCTAACAAATACCTCGATACGATAATGATGCAAGTTTGTAATTTGTTGCGCTTTTCGCTTGCCTTTCTCTTGAGCAACAAATGTTTCATCCATGTTGGGGACAACAATTTCATTCTTTTCACAAAAGGAGGAAATGATAAGAAATAAAGAATCCCACCCACTTTCCCTCATCACTTGGAGCCTTCTTTTTGACGTTTGAACCAAATATATAGCATTCACAATATCTTGATCTTTCCTTTGCAGTGCTTGTGATAGTTCCGATGTAATAGCCAATATTGCTTTCATCAAGTGAAGACTGAGTACAAATTCAAATAACTGCATCACGTTCTGCAATAGTTATCCTTCAGATCGTTGTTCTGAGTATGATGATTTGAAGCACATCAACCACTGCTGGAAACATACTTATTAACCTTATTAAAGTACTATAGTGTGAACCCCATCGTGTATCACCAGGACGTTTAAGATTGGTTTCTTGATTCAATCATTTCCCACTTGAAAGCTCTCCAAGATTAAGTGCCTGAACAACATTAGCATTTTGTGTGTGGAGAGACTAATGGCTGCGTTGCTAATACTGATGGGATTACAAATCCTAATAATGGGCCAACAGGCAATAAGTCCACTAAGTCAAAATAGCCCATCCATTATTTGGTCCTTTAAAAAGGAAAAGCCCATCAATAATTAAATCCATTTGGGCTTGCTTGAGGTTCCAGATTTTTAACTCTTATTTAAAAAAAAAAATTCCTGAATTTCAGGGGGTCACGTGACCCCCCTTGCCCCTTCATCAATCCGCCCCTGACCGTGACAGTTCCTCATCGACATTTTGTATGCAATTCTCCGATCTGATTCGATGTATCACTGGATATATCCTTTATTTGATTTAGTCATGTTATCTGTATCCATTATGTCTTTTTCAGTTGTATTTGTTTGAACTCGATAGCTCGTACTCCCTCCGTTCCTTTTTAAGTGTGTTGCCTCGTAATTCTAACTTATTTTCTCTCACATTAACTTTTACAACTTTTACATCTACTTTCCACTACTTACTCTTATCAATATAATAATACACACTAACTTTTCAAAATGGAATCTACTTTTCAGGGCAAAATAGGAAATGTACCCACTAACTTTTCAAAACACACACTTATTAAGGGACAGCCCAAAATAGAAATGTCTACACTATAAAAGGGACGGAGGGAGTAATATCTTTTTATCAATAAAATTCTTACTTCTTCTAAAAAAAAAACAAAAGGCAAAGCTAATTGGAATTAAGTACATGTCATGGGCTCACGCATAATTGAATGATTAAGTTAATTAAACAACTGAATTAGACTAAACTTATAAAAGAAGTTATGAATTTAATTTCCACCGAATACGAAAAATTAAACAAATAATGTGCGGGAAAATCGGGGGGTGTTCCAGTAAGCCTGTTTATTGGCTTTTAGGCTTTTCACGGCTTTTTATGTGATGTATTGTAAGAGAGTAACTGCCTCGGTTTTAGGAATAAGCTGGCTTTTTGACTTTTTTTAGTTAGTGGAATATGGCCTAAACCGTATTTGAAGACAAAATGTATAACAAAATAGGCAAGCCGCATTAGTAGTTCAAATTTAAATAAAAACACCAAAACATTATATTCATCCTCTTATATATGTAGAAATTAGGCATACTATGGCCCAATAAACAAGATCATGAGCATATAAATAGAGAATCGATGGAGTAGTGAGATTATAAAGGCGGGATTTTTGAGGAGTCTATGTTTCGATTGGAGTCTTGAGAGGGTGAAACCCACGTCGAAGAGTGGCTTCCCAAACCTGGCCAATGTCGAACATCGTGTTTCCACATTCGTTCACATTCCACCCTTCTAAGCCATGGACTATCCCTGCTATGCGCCATGCACTCATTACCCTTCTTGGCAACCAATTCTGCAACACATATAAACCACAAATTTAATATCACAAGATGCTCATACCCGAGAGACAAATTAGATAGTGGTGTATTTAATTGTGTTTTGTTTTTTATAACTCGGTATCTAGCGCAACTATAGCCGGGAAATAATTATTATTGCAGACTAACCAAACAACAATTGATAAGAAGTGGACAAGCGTCGAATCCCTAACCAAAGGGATGGACATAGGTCACATAACAATCTACGGAAGATAATATGTGCATCCCTTTTACCTCACAAGAGTCTACATTCTCCAGATACTTGGGTGCGACCATAGCAGGCGTGTTGTAGTACGAACAGTCTTTCCTCATTTTCTTTGGAGGGAATTGTGAGAATGGAATGAACAATGTGCCCTTCGATGCCTTAAGTTGTTCTTCTTCACCCAATCCATCTCCCACTAGCCATGTCTGCAAGATTAACAATCAATCACATTTCAAGCAGTACTCATCTCATATAACTAAATAAATGAGTACTTAAAAGGGAATTGAGTATGTACCTTTATATTATAAGGTTTTGCAAGGACCAAGTTACTTGCAGCATCGGTGCCAAGGGTTGCCTTAAGCTTGTTATACTCATCTCCATATAAAACAGACACCTATATAACATATTCGAGTTGGGTTAATGAATAAGTGAAGCAAAATCATGAATAATCCTTTGGACGGAAGAGTCTCAATCAATAAGCCAGTCAACAACGATTGTCGAACACCCATAAAATTTTTATTGCCCAAATTTCCGTCTGTCAGCGATCTAATAAAGTAGGTTTCATTATGGCGTTTTGTCTAAAGCCTCGAAAAAACCGTTATCTCTTCCTATTGCACTTGTGGATGCGTTTGAGGCTAAGTTATTATGATGATTGGTCTAAATAATTTTCAACATGTTGAAAAGTGGGGAATGAATGAGAATTACCTGAATGCCCCTTTGGCATAAAATTAAGGCAATGGAAGAAGCAACTTTCGAAGAGCTTGCTGTGAGGAGGACTTGGGTTGTTCCTTTTGGAATGCTATTTAGGACAACAGCAACAGCTAAGCTACTCCCATCCACAACCTTCACTCTAAGCTGAGGGTGCCTTCTAACATACAGCTCACCACACTTGTTAAGCTCCTCCCCCTGCAACAACATGCATTAGAGAAAGAGAGATTAATAAAAACGTAATCTATCATGGAAATATTGTAACCATAATTTAGCAAATAAAGAAAAATGAGCTAATCAATAAATGTTACGCAACAATCCATGAGGCCAAATATTTGTTAGATATACAATTATAGATGGTAATTCAACACGTCAGTCACGTTCAACTAAAATTTCAGCCAGATGATTATTTTCATATGGTTATATTCAATGGCCGGGTGATTAGTTTTTATGGGAATATTGGAATATAATGAGAGAGAGAGAGAGAGAGAGAGAGAGAGAGAGAGAGAGAGAGAGAAAGAGCCAACACTTGCCTGATTCATTAGAGAGAGAGAGAGAGAGAGAGAGAGAGCCAACACTTGCCTGATTCATTAGACCAAGACTCAAAACCTTAGTGCCCTTGTCCTCAGCTTCCAGTATAGCATCCTCAATCAAGTTATTGATAGACTCTTTTTGCCAATGCATAAAGTACTACATTAACCAAAGAAATTACTAAGACACATGTCACATTAATTAAAAAATTCAATTAATATACACGGAAAATAGAAAAAGAAAAAGTAAAATAAAAATGGAATTCTCTTAATACCTGAATGTTGTACTTTGGTATAGCCCAAGTTTGTAACTTGAGATTTCCCAACACATTTCTCTCCACCACAAAAGTACGGCCATAAATCCAAGTAACCATCATTGACCAAAAAGTCCAGGGCCACATTACCCACAAGTACCATTTAGAAGTGTATGGCCTAGAGGCAAAGGCAGCGAATCCGACTCGGAGATGGTATATGGATTCTGGAGTTGTTAGGTGCGTTAGATGCACCACATCCGGCGACTCTTCAGGTCGCTGGAGCGAGGTTTCATATAAGGTGTCCGTAGAGTTGTCCATGGTGCCATAGATGTAGTCATAGATCGGCATGAAAAGGGAGTAGTTGGTCCGAAATTGAGTGTGGTGAAGGGAGTGATACCTGGAAATTAATTTAACATGTAATTTACTATTAGTAGAGTACGCAAGAGCATGTGGTACTAATCTAGAAAGAGCGATGCAAGATGTACAAAAAAAAGATTGCCAACAAACTTGTATAGAAACGAATTTGGGGCTCACAGTAATTATGTAGAAACCCTGAATATATTTTTCCCAAGAGATAAGTACATAAGTTGATTTGAACATCCTGAATATATTTTTTGGTATCTCAGACCTTTAGTCAAAGTGTTTTTAGCTTTTAGTACGTACTTGTATACATGCAGAGATGCAGTCAACATATAAACAGAAAACTAATTTTTTTGGTATTTATCATGATTTTTATATTTTATTTATTTATCGTCAAAACTAATGCTTTTGACTATATCATAATAAAAAAAAATTCAGGAAAAAAAAAAAAAAAAACTTCCGACTGAAGTACTATAATTTAGGACCACCACCCTACCTTGGTTAACCCGCCCCTAGTTGGAGTGATCCATTAATTAAAGACTATTAAATGTAAAGGCAATATTTGTAGTTGAACGAATTGACTTTTGCATGTGGCAGACAAAAATCAAAATCAAGTGGGAGCTATTTCGGATAATAATTAACAAAAAGAAAACGTTGTGGGGTCTACTTTCCGTATTCCAATTTAGGAAAGGATTCCTTTTAAGAGAGGGTAAGATTTTGGACTTATTTCACGTACATGGTTTAATTATGCATGAGCCATGTGAAATTTTGATTACACCAATAAATGAGGACCATAATGTGACAAGGACTGCTCCAAAATTGGTAGGCCGTTCCTTATAATTTCATAATTATTATATTCAGCCTAACTTTAATGCTAAAAAACAAAAGGCAAAATCTACAGATAGCCCTATGGGTGGTCAGGAGTGCCAACCACGCGCCATTACCACTGTCCTTTCAGCGTAATCGGTGAAGCACGCGCCATACCCACTACCTATGGTCAGTGAAGTGATGTTAGCTTGGACAAAATGACAATTCTAGCCCCTTTTTCAATTTCCCCCATTTTGGAATGGGACCATAGCTACTGCCTAAGGCCTACTGTTATACAGTAGAAAATTCATGTTAACGAAAAAACACAACCACAGATGCACTTATGTTCTTCTTAAATTTTAC
>JAXBDA010007394.1:0-17705 GCA_036023075.1 Gaultheria prostrata
GAGTACTAAACACTGTTAGTTGGGGAATCATGATGCCACTCGGATTTATGGCAGCAAGGTACTTGAAGGCTGTTGGTCCAAAAGCAGATCCTCTCTGGTTCTACGTTCACATCATTCTTCAACTTCCAGGATATTTACTCGGCATAGCGGGAGGTGCAACTGGGTTGTACCTTGGCATCAAGTCCTCTGGTGTTCATCACCCTTGCCACATGGGCATTGGAACCACTCTTTTCTGCCTTGGACTACTTCAGGTGTCTGCTCTATTTTTTAGGCCAGGCAAGGACC
Source organism: Gaultheria prostrata (assembly GCA_036023075.1). NCBI lineage: Eukaryota > Viridiplantae > Streptophyta > Magnoliopsida > Ericales > Ericaceae > Gaultheria > Gaultheria prostrata. The sequence goes on from JAXBDA010007394.1 coordinate 286, forward strand.
ACAAGTACAGAAAGCATTGGAGTCAGTTTCACCATCTGACAGGTTACACTGTCCTTCTCTTGAGCTTCGCCAACATATGGGTTGGGTTCTACATTCTAAAGCCTGCAAAAGCATGGATTATCGTGTATGGCGTTTTCCTCGGAGCAATGATAGTGTCATCTATCGTATTAGAATTTTGGAAGATACTGACACGAGATGGAAATACCATTGGAGCAAATGAAGCAAGTGTAAGCAGTAACAAAGAAGAAAATAAAGTGGAGATAGTTTAATTGTCCTATAGGTAGTTGGCAATGTTATGTAATAGATAGTCTTCCTGAGAGGATTTTCTATTTTTTGTTTTGAAAAATATGATCTTGTGTAAGTACTTGAAATCTTGAATTATCTATAAAAGTAGGCGTTTACTCTTTTGTATCCTTTCACAACAAAAAGTTCTAATTTACATGTGTTGAGTAAACAAGGCAACGATTATACCTTCGATAGCTTTGTAATTGGATATTGAGACCCTTGGGGAGCTACTAGTGCAAGCGTCGATGCAATGCTGCCCACGTACTGCAAATTTTTACAGTACCACACAAGTACCAGATATCAAAATGCAGATGAGTTCAATTTTACAAACAACTTTGGTGGTGCCTAAGACCTAGGGGCCAAGGCAAACAACATTAGAATAGGTTTGCAGGTTTGCATCAACTAACAGTATTTCTTGTTTGCTTTAAGGAGAGATCTTTCCTTGTTGCCTGTTTGTTATAATTCATAAGAAACCACAGAAATTGTCAAAATGATGCTTTTAGGTCCTTTACTACAGAGACTAAACAGATTATCCTTGGAAATTGTATATTCCTATTTTCCTCAATATGAATTGAGACAAGTTGACTGGAAATGGGGCAACACTCAAATAGAAGATCTGGCCAGAATGCCGAACTCAAGTTCTGCCAAGTTTCAGAAATATCTCCATTCCTGAGCTCAAGACTCTTCAGTTCACTTTTTTGTTCTTTGAAATCCTGCAACTCACATACATAAACAAATTACGTACTATGGCAAAATTGCTTGCAGTAGTCCTAATGACACCATGTACTGACTACAAGGTAGGAATGAAGAAGACCAAAAACCAGATTTTATATGGTACACGCGCAATGACTAAATTATCGTCGTCGTGCATATCAAATATCTGTATTAAGAATATATTGGAGGCATACAAATGCATTTGTCGTTCTATCTCAAATATCATAGTTGTGTGACACAAAGGACCCTAGTTGTTACTGCCACATATTTCAACACTGAGGACATTAGAGAGAAATTATTAAAAGTAAATGCACTGGCTTGCAAATCCACTAATGACTCGAGCTTGCTTGGACTGGTAAATATTTAAAAGTAAATGCACTGGCTTGCAAAGCCGCTAATGACTTGAGCTTGCTTGGACTGGTTGGTCCAAAACACAGAAGTCAGGATCACAAAAAGCAGCAACATGAAAGGAGGAGGAATCACATGGGGCTGGCACCCGGGAATGCAGAGGGAGGTAAAAAGAAAAAAAAAGACCAGAGCAGGGAGATGTTCAGGAAAATTTTACCAAATTCATGCAAGTTTAGCTCGTCAATATCATCACTGGGTTAGAATAAAGTGTGTTGGAAAGCAATTTTAGGGGATACCTCAACTAAAGAGAGCCACCGAGAAGCAAATCGGATGAATATGGAGGGAGCTAAAAAAACCATTTATAAACAAGCCCATGTGCACAAGTATTTTCAGCCAAGCTTTTATGAGGTTTCAATATCAGTGAGTTGAAAGGGAATTCTGTTCTGGGTGTCATTTTAGAAAGTTACTAAGTACATGGTCTTCTGCATCTTCATTCTCTGTCAATTTAGCTCTTCAACCATTTCACGCCAAAGGAACTGAAGGAGAACTTTTGTCAAGGGTTTTCTATGACAATCACTAGTTTTGGGCATGCTTGGGTCTGTTGATTGCATTCCAAGTAGCCTATTTAGTTGGCAGTGCGAAGTTCAAAATGAAGTTGTGGCCTGCCTGTTTTCTGATTCAATTTATCGTTGATTGGTCAGGGAACTGGGAAGTATGTTTCTGAAGTTATCACAAAAGATTGGTTTATAGGGTGAGAAAATTCCGATTTCAGTTCAGATTTGATCACAAAAGGCTGTCTTGCCATATTCTGGCACTAACACAATATCCAGCAGCATTCCTGCAGAATCTGCATCCAGTCTTTACTCTACCATGTGACTGAAGAAAAAGAAGAAGAACCTGTTATTTAGAAAAGAGAGAGAAAAGTGTGTAGGGTGTTATCAAACCCTAACACAAGTTAATGTTATTTATATTATCGTGTACCACGTTACAAGACTAAGATAGGCGATGTGAGACAAACGTCAACTACTCACATAGACCTATTCTAACACTCCCCCTCAAGCTAGAGAATAAATATCAAAAAGTCCCAGCTTGTTACACAGCAACTCTAACCGTGGCTTGAACAGTGATTTGGTAAACATGTCAGCCAACTGGGCACCAGTAGATACATATAGAGTAGCTATCACACCACCAGTTAACTTCTCACGCACTAGATTACAATCAACGTCAATATGCTTAGTCTTCTCATGATAAACCGGATTGGAAGCAATGTGAATAGCCACTTGATTATCACAATACAACGGCATGGGCAACTGAACACTAAACCCTATTTCTTCAAGAAACGATCGCAGTCATGCAACCTCACATGTTGTGTGTGCCATTGCTCTATACTCTGCTTTTGCACTAGATCGGGCAACCACTGTCTGCTTCTTACTCTTCCAATTGATAAGATTTCCTCCAAGAAACACACAATATCCAGTAGTGGACCCCCTATCAGATGGTCCTCCTACCCAATCAGAATCAGTGAACACCTCAACACGTAGGTGCCCACTAGCTCGATACAACAAACCCCGTCCTGGATGTAACTTACGATACTTCACAATTTTGAGGACCACATCCCAATGTGGGTGACGAGGAGCAGACATAAACTGACTCACCAAACTAACTGCAAACGAGATATGTAGACGTGCAACTATGAGATAATTCAGCTTACCAACCAACCAACGGTACTGATCAGGATTGTGAAGTAGCTCCCCCTGGTCCACACACAATTTGACATTGGGATCCATAGGAGTCTCAACAGGCCTCGCTCCCAACAAACCTGTATCCTCAAGAATATCCAGCACATACTTTCTCTGTGATAAGTTAATACCTTCTAAGTGGGTAGTTCATGATCCTGTCAAACTTACGGATAGAGAAAGATCAATTTACAGTCAGAGGTGAAATTACCATCTTTATTGGTTGTATCTCAAATGAAAACTTCAGTTTCTATTTTCGCACTTGTACTTAAAACAATTACAAATTTACTTGATCCAAGAGTTTCGTTTAGACCCATTATGTTGATTTCTTTACTTTCTATATTAAGAGTGTATGATATTAAGGGTGGTATACAGGGCTCATTCTTGATAAGAATCTGCAAAAAATAATGAGTTTCATTCCAGAGACAGAGCTAAAGAAAGGGGCGTGGTGCCATGGTTGCACCCAACTTTGCTAGAAATCCCCTATCTATAGGATATAATGTATATGTCAGTAGAGAATATATATACTAGTATATTGGCACCCCTAATGGCTCCTAACATAAATTAAGAACTATAACTAAAATGAAATGATTTACTGCTCTACTTTCAGCATTCGACACTCCCCATGTGACAAAATAAAAGAAAAAAAATTGGAGTGTGAGAAGTCTGAAGTGGATTGCTAAAATCACTTACCTAAATAACATGCAAAGAATCTATTCAAATAAGTAGCAAAAACATGAAGAAAGAGAAAAAAAGAAAGAAAACATGTCATTAGAATTAAAAGTTGGGAATCCCATCAGGTTTGGCGGTACCACTAAATCCTGGCTCCGTCCCTATTTTGCATACTTGGATATTTGGCCTTTCTTAGGGCATAATTGACAACATGGTGTAGGCAATCTAACCAACCGAAGTACATTTACTTGTACTAAGATGCAAGAGCAGAAACATAATCAACTATCATGAAAAGCTTCGCTCCATGTAGTTCCAATTTAAACCAAGGTACAAGTAGCACTTACAATACAATGGTCGTTACATTGTAGAAGACTGAAGAATGGTTTCTAAAGAATAAGGATATTGAGAGGTAAATGTTGAACTCGAGTCCTGTCCTGAACAATGACGACGTCCCATGACGTGATAGTCATTGCATCTCTGAGATTCTCAACAATCTGAACTGGAGCAGTGCTGTGAAGCCCAAATCTGAATGCAAAGGTCAGCACCAGAAGCCCGATGTGAATGCCAAGGTCTCGTGAGCATTAACTCACGTCTTGTCTACTCTTTCTCAGGAAATATATTCAACATTGAGGTTGGTTGACACCCAGGATGTTTCAAACTAAAACTCATCTAAGCAAACACACGATAACTTTCCTCTCAGTGTGATGCGTCACCGACCACAAATTGATGAAGTGAATTATCAATCTCAATTGAGCTGCTTCCAGTGCCCTTCTGAATATTTGTACACTTAATCATCATCCTCCTGACATCCATGACCTTGTCCCACTTCATGGCTTGAGAGTAAAAGTTTGACAGTAGTACATAATTACCATCCACATGAGGCTCCAGTTCAAGGAGTTGCACTGTAGCTTCTTCTGCTAATTCAACATTCTTATAAATTACGCAAGCACCAAGAAATGCTCTCCAAATGATGGCATCTGGTGCAAACGGCATAATTCTAATAAGTTCTCTAGCCTCTTGAACTTGCCCGGCTCTGCCCAAAATATCGATCATGCATCCGTAATGTTCAAGTTTAGGACTAATGCCATAAACATCATTCATATCATTGAAGTATTTCATTCCCATATCAACCAAACCAACGTGGCTACAAGCACTCAACACGCCTATAAATGTAATCGAATTGGGCGTAATTTGTTCAGAAATCATCCTGGAGAAATGATCAAGAGCTAACTCACCAAGTCCATGGTTTGCGAGTCCAACAATCATCGCACTCCAAGCAAACACGTCCTTTTTATGCATCGCATTAAAAACCCTAAGAGAATTATCAATGTCCCCACACTTTGCATACATATCAACAAGAGCAGTCCCGAGCTTAAGGTCTATTTTGAATCTACTACTCTTGATAAACTCATGAACCATCTTGCCCGTAACTAAAGCACCCACATCGCCACAAGCCAATAGCACACTAACAAAGGTGACTTTATCAGGTACCATGTTGGCTAATTGCATCTCGTGAAAGAGCCTCAAGGCCTCATTAGATTGCCTATTTTTTGAGCCGGTGGCAATCAGAGGGCTCCGAGTAGTGTATAATGACTTCTTCCCCCCAAGTTCATTGCTAGATGCATACCCATGAATCACCGTATTCCAAGAAACCAAGTCTCTCTCAGGCATATTGTCAAACAGGTCTTGGGCTGATCTTATTTCCCCACATCTTACATATTCAGCCAACAGAACATTACAAGAAACTACATCTGGGTTACTCATGTCATCAAAAATTGCCCTCGCCATGTCTATACAACCACATTTAGCATACATCTCTACAAGGGCTGTTTGGACAAACAAATCAAAACAAAACCCAAGTTTCAGCACCTGGGTATGAATACTTCTACCATTTATATGGTCAATTGACCTCCCACAAGCTTGAAGAACAAGAGAGAGGCTAAAACTATCAGCAAAAACGCCTTCTTGAAAGCGCATTTTCACAAAAAGTGACAAGGACTCATGTGGGTTTTGGTTATTAAGGTAACCCCTGATCATGGTGTTCCAAATGAAAGTGTCTGGGGATTGAATTGAAGAGAATACAGACCTGGGATAAGACAAATCATGAGTCGAATAACACGAAAAGAGTCGGCCCAAGAACCTGGAGAGGATGAAATTGTTTTGGTGGAGTGAGGTTTTGATGATGAGTGAATGGATTTGGAGGAGGTGATCAATCTTGGTTGAGCCTTGGATTAGAGACATGACTTTCTGTTGTAGGGTTTTGGTGTGAGAGTTGACGAGTGCGGACCAAAGTCCCATTGACTCTTGTGGTGTGTCCTGAACCATCTAAATACCCAAGGGAAGCCTTTTTAACGGTTTTTAACGGTAATTGCCTAACGTGGCACATCCTTGTATTGGCTTTTGTTTCTTTTTTTTGGGAAAGAAATGAACTGTTGCTTTATTTCGGAGATTCATCGTTCAGTGGCCGAAGTGCTTGATGCTTTAGCCTTCCACCAAACTCTTAATAGTAAAAGGGTAGTTGTGAAGTGGCAGGCTCCTCCTACTGGTGTGTTCAAAGTCAATGTTGATGGCGCCTCCAATGGAATTCCAAGACGTGCCGCGACCGGAGGGGTAATTCGTGATGACGGTGGAAATTGGATTAGGGGTTTTGCTTGCAGAATTGGGAACGTGGATGCTCTAAGGGCTGAACTTTTGGGGTATTTGGAGAGGTCTCAAACTTGTGTGGGATGTGGGGTCGCGCCATGTTGTGTTGGAAACAGATTCACAAGTGGCTCTCCGAGCGATTTCGAATTAGCATCCCTTTGATCCTAACTACAACCTGATCAAGTTGATCAATGAGCAACTTAAAATGGGATGGACTTGTGATTTAACCATTGGTTGGAGAGAGACATATAGTTGTGCACATAATCTTGCTAGATTGGGTCTTCAGTTGGACCGTGGGGAGCAAGTGTTTGATCAAGCGCCACTTGAAGTGCTGGATGATTTGCACAATGACCGTGATGGTCTTGGAGTTCTTCGAGCTACTGCTTCAAGTGTTTATGTTTCTTAGGGCCTAGGCCCTCTTGTGTACCAAAACCAAAAAAAAAGAAATTGAAAGTGTCACAATCCATATTACCTCGTACATAAGAAAAGAACCAGTTAAAGATATTGGATGCATAAGTATAATGATTTGAGTATAGATTATTTTAGGTTTTCCATCACCATCATATCAATCCCCACGATGCATTAATAAGTGATCTGAACCGTTTATCTTGTAGGATTCGCAGAATAGTTTTCTCATTCCGAAAATTAGCTTCACCGGATATCAATAGGTGTATCAAAATATTACATTTTGGTTTATAAAACGGATGGTCATAAAAAGTTTAACTTGACAAGATCAAACAGTCTATTTTATTAACTAAAATTAAACTTTTGATAGATCTTTTCATATCCAATAAAGCTGATATTTTGCGTGAATATACTATATTGTGGACCCTACAAGATGGACGGTTCGGATTATAACAATAAATGCACGGTGGAATTCACAATGGGCGACGATGGAAAACCCACCGTTTTCACCGCCCGTGGAAATAATTTATTCTCTAATGATTTTGGTACTCTAATTTCTTATAATGGCACTTTAAAATTTATCTTTTAAGTTTTAATGTAAAAAAAATGCACACAATACAAGTATTAAAAGACAAATTTTGGAAACTGGAAGTCCCCGTAGTGACCTCAATTGTGGGATGCCTGAAATTTTCTTTTGGGATCTAAATCACACTTTTTTTAAGGAATGTCGAGCATATTATGGGTACAAAAAATAACGATCATCAGAGATTGATAGACATATAATTGAGACAAATTTGTGTTACAGTTTATTCTCTAAATGATATTGGCAATTCATTTTCGTAAAATAAAGAGTATCCGACCATATGGCTACCAATATTCAATTAATTTGATTTTTTACATGAATAATCTACTCAACATTCCCGACAAATTGAAGGTTCCGATCTCAAATACAGATTATAGAGGATACATAATTGAGGTCACTATAGAGGTGTAATAACTTGGCCACTATAGAGACGCCAAATCCAAATTTTGGAGTGTGATTATAGGAAAGTGCATAGAGTGCCAAAATCATTCTCCATCAAAAAATCTATTCACGTTTTTTATATGCATTTAATACTTTGTCCATTTATCTAAGGTATTTATATTTAGACTCTATTCACAAAACTAACTTCTTATGTTATACGAGATAAGTCATTCTCTTACAATGTATCAACTCATGTCACAAAATCAACCTAAGCCAGTTCCACTGACTAGAATAAGTCAGTTTGTGGAACACGCTCTAATCTATATAGGCATGAATCAAATTAGCAAAAGAGAAATGTTAATGCCAAAACTTTTATGCATAAAAGAGTTGTGCCATGTGCAAGGTACAATACTCTGATGCACTAAAGTTTTTACAGAAACAAAAACAGTTTTGGCATTATCATTTCTTAGGGGTGGGAATTTCAAGCACGACCTGTTTATCCAAACACAACACGAAGTTAAAGGGTTTGGCTCCACCATTTTCTGACACAAACACGAATTTGAAACGACCTACCAACACGAAAAATTAAATGGTTCAATTATAGATTGGACTTGCCTAATTCGATAAGGACACGGATAACTGTTTAATTTTTCGTGTTGCCTTGTTCAGATACGACTCGAATATGACACGACACGATGCTGATGAGGCCAACCCGGATAACTTATTCAAGAAGTGAACATAAATAGAGCATGGTGATGAATTTGTGTAACCCCATATAACATGTTGCCACTGTCATTGTCATTGGGAGGCGGTGGGACGTCAATCTAAGGGGGTGTGCCACTAACTTGGTTTTTTTGGCTTTTTTATGTGAGAGCTCGAAAAACGCATTGGCTTTTTGTATTTTTTATGTGATGTATTGTGAGGGGATAACCTATCTCGAAAAGTGTAATAAGCTGACTTTTGACTTTTTGAGCTAGTAGAACGGGGCCTAAGTATGATATTCCGGAAGGAACAAATGCACCACTGGTGCACCTTTGACCCAAGTATGATATTTAGGGGTTGTTTTTATCTCCTTAGGGGTAGATTAAATTTTCTCACCTCATACTCAATCCAACAATAATTTCCCATCTAAATCCGACCTATATTATCGGAAATGTCATTATTATTTACAAAATACCATTGTTTAGGGGGCGTTTGGTAATGTTTTTGTTTTTATTTTCAATTTTTTTCAAAACAAAAAACAAAAATGTGTTTGGTAAGTTATTTATGTTTTGTGTTTAATAAAAACGTTTTCAAAATTTCTGAAAATTTTCAAAACACAAAAAAAGTGATTTGCTTTGTTTTTAAAACAGGTTCGTTTAAAAACAAAAAACAAAAATTTTATCACCAAACATGTTTTTTTGTTTTTGTTTTTATAAACAATAAACATGATTCTACTTTTAATTTTTTAGAAACGAAAAACAAAAAACAAAAACGTTATCAAACGGCCCCTTAACAAGGAAATGTCATCCAGTATATCATATCTATCCGTTTCTCTCTTTTCTTCAAAAAGTGTCCAATCAAACCTCGTATATGCAAGTGGTGGCTAGCTCATGCGATAGAGCTCTTGGATGCTTCTCACTGCATCCCGGGATTAAGTGGCATTCCTCCTCCCCTATGTAACAGATTAGGAATGACGAATGACAAAAAAAAAAGCCTCGTATAAGTAAGCCGTGACAGGTTAGCTTCGTTTGATCTCCGCCTGTCGCCGATGCCCTTTCTCATGTATAGGCGCCACCTCGATTGGAATAATGAAATTTTCTCTCTCTTGACAAAAAAAAGCCAAAAACCTTGTATAAGTAACTTCTACAATAATCTCCCCTCTTATTATATCATCCGTGTCCCTCTTAAAAATTGTTCTCCAATGAATTATATGAAGATTTGATATCATAAAATCCATCGGAGAACAACACCTTAAATTATTCCGCCGGACCAATATAGTTGAAGCCGTGAAGGACGAAAGTGCAATTTTATAACCTTCATTGGAGTCTTTTTAGAAGTCAACAACAAAACGACTTAAAGAGAAGTCAACAACGCGGGAAGCGGATGACCGGTCAGCTGACCGGCCAAACTCGGTCACTCTTTATTTCTTCGTCATTTCACGAACAGCTGTTACAGCTAGTATATACTGCAAGAACGGCTCTTTCCTTTTGTTCTTTTATCTTCATCAATCGAGCAGACTAGGGTTTCTTTTGTTTCCAATTGCTGTTTCGATCAGTTGTATTTTAACCCCTGTTGTGGATTATGTCGATCGATTGAAGATTTTTCCGGTGAGTTGTCTCATTTAATCAACCCTAGATCTTGTTCAAATCACGTGTTGTTTGTTATTTTCTGCTGTTGATTTTCTAAATAGACTGCTTTATTGTTGAACTTGAAGCTTTTATGTGTGGATTTCTAGTTGACCTGGTGCTTTAGCTCTTGTATTGCTTGGAAGATGATGAAACTAGGTTTTTCTTCTTGGAATAGGGGATTTCTATAACCAGACCAAATCAAACCGAGCCTTAAATCCCAATCAATTGGGTTCAGCTATATTAATCTGTTTTTTTCCGTTGGACTCTGTCAATGGCATCGTATTCCGTAGAATGTATATAGAAGCATATTTAATAGTAGAAAATGCTAACCACAACCCACTGACGGTGGTAAAGGTGTAGAAATGTTGCTGGAATATAAGTGGTTGGCATGATGGTCAAGGCATAGGACTTAAGGGTTCGAAACCTCTCGGGTGCTATCAACTACTTTGGCGCCACTAGAGGTTTTCCTTAACTTCAGGGCACTAGTGATGGAATTTGTTAATAGTAATATAGAGGAATACATTAAAGTACAATAGAATGTGTGTCGAGCTTTTTTGTGTGTGTGCATCATTTGAACCTCTACTTGCTCCTAGTGGGTACTGGGTAGTTGTTAGTCCGTCCTTTTAAAATTTACAATTTCGTGACCTCTCCAGCAATAGTCATGATCTTACTTGGGATTTGAAATGCCAAATCATGATACTTTAATGATGGAGAACTAGCCTATGAAGCCAAAGCACAGCATCTTGCTAATTGCAGATTTTGATGAATGGGTTTCAAATTTCCAATGATGAAGTTTATTACTATAATTGAGTTTCAAGTTTATTCTTCTGCTTTGAGTACATTTCAGCTTTTCCTTTTGAGCTTCATTATGCATTCCTTCAGTAAAAATTTTTTTGTCAAATAGGGAGTTGGCCAACTGTATTTTTCTTCGAATGTTAGTCGTCATCGAGCTAGCTGTATAAGTTAACTTTGTCAAGGGGATGATTTTGACTAGAATTTTGTTAAGCTAGTTGTCTCAATTTATCGTTTCCGAATTCCAATTAAATGTTTATTATTTTTTTTCAGAAACAAACTTTGCAGAGCATTTCTGAATAATGAAGTGAAATTTGCTTTAGTGTCAGATTTAATCTGCGCACACTTTGCAGAGCATTTCTGAATAATGAAGTGAAATTTGCTTTAGTGTCAGATTTAATCTGCGCGCTGTTTGATGGGACTGTCTTCTGGGTCTCATTTTCATCACCAGCCTTCTCCAAACATGCTGCCACCGCGTCAACAAACAGGATTTGGAGTACTGCGGACTAGCCTATCCCTTGTTTCATCCGATGCTTGTGGCTCTGCCAACCTTCATGAGCGCGGCTCAAACTCTGACCAAGTCCGTGAATCCCCATCAGAAAGTGCTAGTTCACGGGAAACATGGCCCACTGCTGATGCCTTGATTGCGAAAAAACTGGAAGAGGAGAAGGAAGGGAATAATGGTTTTGCAGAACATTCTGTTGTACGGCATGTTTCAAGCTCTGATAAGATTTCCCTCAGAGATGTGGCCAGAGAAAGAGTAGATGTTATATCTGAACGAATGCAACATCTTCCAGACGAGTTTCTGGAGAAGCTTAAGAGTGAACTTCGGTATATTGTAGAAGGAAGTGCTGGTTCTATGCATAGAGAGGAATTTATGTTCCTACAGAAGCTAGTTCACAGGAGGAATGATTTGAATGATAAAACATTGGTTACGGCACAAAGGATCCAGCTAGAAATTCTTGTTTCAATTAAGACTGGAATTCTGGCATTTTTGCATCCAAGTGTCAGTCTGTCTCAAGCTTCTCTCATTGAGATTTTTCTCTACAAGAGGTGCAGAAACATAGCATGTGGTAGTCCGATTCCGGCAGAGGACTGTAGATGTGATTCTTGCTGTATGAGAAATGGTTTTTGCAACCTTTGTATGTGTGTGATTTGTAACAAGTTTGATTTTGAGGTGAACACATGCCAGTGGATTGGGTGTGATTTTTGTTCTCATTGGACACACACAGATTGTGCTATCCGTAATGGACTGATTGAGATTGGCCATGGTGTTAAGACTGGTTCAGCTCTTGCAGATATGCTTTTCAGGTGCAGAGCTTGCAGTAGGACATCCGACCTATTGGGTTGGGTCAAAGATGTGTTTCAACACTGTGCACCAAGTTGGGATCATAAAGCACTGATAAGAGAACTTGATTATGTGGGTAGAATTTTCCATGGGAGTAAGGATCCTCAATTGAGGAAACTGATCTGGAAGTGTGAAGAACTCGTAGACAGACTGAAAGGCGGGATGGCAGAACCCATGGCTTGTAAAATAATTATGCAGGTCTTTCAAGGTATCGATAAACTTCAATATATGCACTCCTTTCTTAGGTTTCCTATACATAATGGCTCATGAGCCAAGTAGAAGAAGTTACTTCCGTGATTAAATCTTATAGCAGTTCATTTACCTGATACAGTTTACCAAGTTTGCTGGTATTTAGACATTCTTTCCTCAATAGTTGTTTTAATTGCTTTGAATGCATGTGTTTGTGTCTATTTTAATATGCACCCATCATGTTCTGGATTATGAGCTTTGTGAACCTAAATGGCAGCCTGTTTTAGATGCTTGCTACATGTGCTACTGAGTTAGATTAATGGCCAAACAGATATAAAATTACTGCTGAATTCATGGTTAAGCTGTTATGGACAGACCTTTGCCATTATGACCATGTGGTTAATCATTTATGGTTAGGACTTTGAATGGAATTAACTGTTCAAGGTTGGAATTGTGAGGAGATTACAATATGTTAGGTCATTGGCAGTGAACATGTATTTATGTTAGGTCATTGGCAGTGAACGTGTATTTATGTGACATATTTGTTCTTCCTCCGTCGGTTTTTCCCTGCTGGTTGTTCTGTGGGAAGTGGAAGAATGGAGCAATTATCTTTAGCCTGCTAATTGTTCTTCATTTCTCCTTCTCACATTGTCACCACACACCTCACATGATAACACGCTCTCTATTGGGATATCAGATTGGAAGAAAATCTTTTGGTGTTTGGTTGTCAATATTAACGTGTTTTGTTTTGAGTGTCTGGATAGCATATACTTTAATGCTCTTAAGCCCACGGGAATTAACCGCTGGAGCAATTACTTTCTGGTTTATTTGTGTTTAGATCCCATTTTAGTTTATTTTCATTTTTGGTACCTATGTATCATTTTAATTTTGTCTTTTTATTTGTAGAATCATAGAATAATGTTAAATATTTTTACATAGGTTCTTTCTCCAACTCTTCCCTTAAATTTTCCTTTTTGTGCAGAGCTTGAGGTGGAGCCCACGAAGAATTTAGAAAGTGAGGAAGGTGGTCGGATGATAGCCCCACAGGAGGCCTTCAACAAGATTGCTGATGTAGTAAAGGAAGCCATCAGAAAAATGGAAAGGGTAGAAGAGGAGAAGATGCGTATGGTAAAGAAAGCCCGCCTGGCTGTTGAGGCTTGTGATCTAGAGCTTAAGGACAAAGCTAGGGAAGTGGCAGCTCTGAAAATGGAGCGGCAGAGGAAGAAACAGAAAATTGACGATCTTGAAAGCATTGTAAGGCTCAAAGAGGCTGAGGCCGATATGTTTGAGGTCAAGGCCAGTGAGGCTAGGAGAGAAGCAGATAAGCTCCAAAGGATTGTGCTTGCCAAATCTGAAAAGTCAGAGGAAGATTATGCCAGCAGATATCTTAAACTTCGTTTGAACGAGGCTGAAGCTGAGAAGCAGTATCTATTTGAGAAGATTAAGCTTCAGGAGAGTTCACGGGCATCACAGAGTAGCGCTAGTGCTGGAGGAAGTGAGGCTTCTCAAATGATGATGTATAGTAAGATGCAAGACATGCTCAAGAATATTTATGGTTTGTCTTCTAAGGCTGAGGACCAACCAAATGACTTCCACACCCTTGGTGCAATTCCTTGAGTAAGTCTGTGATGGGATGTAAGATTTGTGTACACTAGGTGGTTATGACTGTTGCTGCTGTGTGAAATATCTTCCGTCAGTGTTAGAACTTCTTGAACATTGTTAGGTTAGGAAAGAGAAAGCGAAACCCGTTGAAGCATTTAATTTTCTATTGTATGTAACATTGTGATTTGGGTAGCAAGTGTACGGTGAGTTGTGTCTAGATTGGCTTAGACATATTTGAGGTATGAATTTCTATGTGCAGGTTTAATGTTCCTTTGTGCCTTACACAAGTCATTCTTAGTGTAGAAGAGAACCGATAAGAATAAACATGAGTAGCCCTAGGGAGTTGAACTTATGTCATTTGTAGCCCCCAGCTTGGTTCAAGAGGGGCGATGAAGTCTACCGGATGAAAAATTGAAACAGACCGAAAAGTGTGGGTCACCCAGACTAAAACCATAGTTTGATACTATTAGGTTTTGTCATACCGTGACGCCAGTTGTGTTTAAAGGGAATTTTATGACATAAAGAATCAAACTATTTTTTGGAAATATGAGGGAAAGAAAGAGAATATCTGGCGGAAAAAAGATGTTGGTTGAGCTTTACGGGTTATACTAAAATGGTATAGAAGAGTTGAAGATGGGCACATCCAGCAAAAAGAAAAGCTTCGTAATTAGTTGGAATGTACTGAACGCAAACACTTTGTCTTTGATTCGAATTGACGCCCATCTGTGGGCCTCCTCAACTGCCGAATCTGTGTTGCTTAAGGAAAACTATTGGAAAATTCGGTTTAACTACTCTCAAATCCCATTGTTTCGGGTCCCGGACTGTACCTGATATATGATGGGAGTTTAGTTTCTTTAAAAAGGCACAGATAGACAATCACACATGTCTGTATCCATAGAAAATATGGGGGCAAGGGAGAATATTGAGGATGAATGTTTTCCTTTTCCTGCCTTCTAAAAGTTTTCTTCAATGGGAAGCTACCTTGATGCACTGGTCAAAAAAGGGTATTGCCCCATACTTTAGTAAAATGACCCATATGACCAGGGTCAATCAAGAACAAAACCATAGATTTGGTATTTTAAATGATGGATGTATTGAGACCTAAAGAATGATAAGGAGGGCAACTTGGGTATTCCAAGTAGCGCATTTCTTTCTCCCAATGGTATCCAAAGATTGCGGAATCACAACCTTTTTTAAAGCTAAGAAGTTTCTTTAGGTTATCAAATTAACTTCATAGTTATGTAAACTGTCTGTGGTGACCAACATGTCCAGTTTCGGTTCTGATAGAGGCTACTGCAACAGCTCAAGAAGAACTATGTTGTCTACCTTGCCTAGCATTCTACTTGCTCTGCTCTTTTTGTCATCATTTGCACCAAAATCTGGTATTTTTCAGTTCCCTCATAGTTGATTGCTTTGTAGAACAATCTCAAATCTCTCAGAGTATCTATATATATGTTGCGAAAACATGTATCATTTGTTAATGTGCGACAAGATTGCCTCGTCGTTTCAAAGTGAATCTAACTCATCCACAACGCCATCTGAAAGACAAAAGAAAAGGTGTTCATTTTGTTTCATGAACAAGTGAAAGTATTCTTCTTTTCCTCGAACAAGAATCTATTCCTTTCGTAAGTGATTTATGGTGGAAGCCGTGATGGGATGATCCCATAGGCGGTAGAACATCTAAATTCGCACTAAATTTATGCCCAAGTTTTCTACCTTTCTTGGTTGTTGCATTGGCCATGCCTAAGAACTATTGCGATGCATTTGTTTTAGTCACACGGTCAGAGTTTCTATCAATACATTTTTTGTATGCTCATAGCATCGATTGGTTACCTTGCAGACCAAGGAAATAGTTGAATAACAAGAACAAGAAAACTTATTCATATGCATAGTTAAACATCATTTGATTAGGGCGAATTTCCTTAAAAATAAAACCATGTCACGAGACGAGATAGGTTTCAATAATATGCATGCGCGTCCCTTATTATGTTTGTTTTCAGTAACATGCGTTGGTTGGTATGTTAGATGGGCAGTTTGAGGACTGGTGCATTGCGGATGAACAGACCCCGGCGGAAGAGCTGCAAAGGGCACTTGATTGGGCTTGTGGGAATGGTGCAGACTGCAGAAAGTTACAAGTGAACCAACCTTGTTATTTGCCAAACACTGTAAAAGACCATGCCTCATTTGCATTCAACAGCTACTATCAGAAGCTGAAGCACAAAGGAGCCAGTTGCTACTTCAATGCTGCTGCTCTCATCACTGCACTTGACCCAAGTACGTACGAAAACCGTGATCGTATTCATTCAATTAATAATAGTATGATTCATATGAAGGATGATTTGCAAACAGAAAATGAGAAAACCATCCAAATGATGCATCAGTTGTGTTTTTCATCACGAAGCGTAATGCTGGCTTTTTTGGTTTGAAATGAAAGGACCGCAAAAGTCACGGTATTTTGTAATACTTTTTCAACATGCCTTATAAATCGAGGCATTAGGGATGGGAAAGATGCATAGAATAGTTTCCCTGTGCCTAAAAAAAGTGTTGCCCATGTGTGGTTGCTTGCGTTTGAAGAATCTGCTTTCAAATAAATCTCGTGTTCGAGCCAAGGCTTAATGTTGGAGCAATTTTTAATTGGACGGAGAGCTCTATTTTCATTTAGCACTTCTACTTTTATATCTGTAACAGATACACCTAACGGACAAAGATTTGGGCGCCACTTTTGGCAGTAAGTGTGCCAAGATCGATGTCCGATAGGTGTGCACATAGTTTTTCTTTTTCTCGACATATTAGTTGATTTCATTCCATTATGTATTTTATGCACCTGTAATCTTCCTTGATTACCACCTAGTTATGTGAGAGTAATTCTTTCATAAGTACATAATGCGACTAGGTCCATATGCAGGCACCATCCAATACATATCCAAGATAAATATATTGTTGATCACTCAAAATTTTAGGGGTTTTTTCTCCAGAGGTAAGAATTTCAAGATTTTTTTTTTTCACTCAAGATATTGCAGGAGCCAATCCTGTTCCCGTAGAAAATTAAATTTTTTTCGTGATAAAATTTGGATTGTAGAGGGGCCGGACACCCAGCACCCGTTGTGTCCACCCCTTGTATCATTTCTATGATCGATCCTGCCACTTTAAAATACATTCTACTTAGAAAAATATCTGGTCTAAGCCCCGTTACATATAAATCTCGCCTCCCCACTAGATGAAAATGTTGGTAGTTTGAACGATGCATCGATCCCGCCATCGCTTCCGCTGGCGTGCACAAGGCTCAAACTTCTGGGGAGTATTCACGGAGTCCCATCACATTCGTTGGGCCCAATATACACTGAATGACCCATATCCACTTAAAAGGCTAAGCCTTGTAAGTGGTGAGTCAT
>JAXBDA010007395.1:0-17704 GCA_036023075.1 Gaultheria prostrata
GGTGGGGGGTAAATTGATTAACGGAGTGAAAGTTTGGGGGGTAATTTGAAGTTTCGTTAAGTTCAGGGGGTTTTGAGACATTGAGTGCAAAGTTCAGGGGTTTTTTTGAAATTTTCCCAATAATATTGTCATCCATTCGTTACAATTATGCTGCTAGTTATAGGAGGATTAGTCATTTAAATTATGGAAGCAACAATTCGTAATATAAGGAGCAAATAATTTCCAATTTGGGACCTGAAGGGCATTTTCGGGACTTGAAGGGTATATGCATCGCGTTTGGTTTCGTTGTAGTACCCTAAGGCACTACAGGATTATAGTCCTCACTCTGATCGTCTATTATACAATCGACGGCTGAGATATATTTATTAACTTTTAGTGGTAATAATATATTTATAACGATAAAATTATATACGTGAATCTGAACAATCGATTGTGCTGTCGGATCGGGAAACTACTACCCAACCCTTAAGTTCGTTACTGCGTTAGGCACTAACTCCCCGAATCCGCATGCATCCAGTACAATTTTGATTCCATGTATGTTTAAGAAAAAAAATTCATTGCCATTTGACGGGTTATTCTCGATAAGTGCACCATGGAAATTGTTTCCGAGTTTCCCCTTAAAGGGATTTGGTGAAATTGAGCGTGGACAATTCAACCCATAAGAGAAACGACAGTGGTTTGCAAAGAAGAAAAAGTGGACCACTAGTCTTTATAGGCCTATTAATTCCTTATCCACAAATTGCCGTAAGGATATTCAACGCTTTGATACGTAATGACGACCCAGCAAAACACCCAAACCAAAAGTGATGCGTGCGGTATGTTTCCAAATTCCAACTTCTTGCATAAAAAACTGAATTTCACCGACTAAAGATGATTCATCAAAACTTTTGTTTAGAACCCGACCCAACTCCGAGAAAAGTCATTAGGCGCGCGCGTTATGAATAATTTAGGGTTTGCCGATTTGAATATTTTACAAACTCGACTCAAAACGACAATGGTCATGTTCTAAATAGTTTGGGCTGGCCGGGCTTAAAGGTTTTTACGAGTTTCGACCCCCACCCAACAAAAGCCGTTGGTTACATTCTAAAGATTTTGGGGTTTGCCCGACTTACTCTGGAATTTTTATTACTCCCAAAAAGTACCTGTTACAATTTAACTGGGTCCAAGCCAGTTTTATCATGTCCACGACATAAAATTGGCTTGGACCTAGTTAAATTGCAACAAGTACCTCTTGGCTATAACACATCACCATCCAAAAGATGCAAATTAATAGCACCTGTTGGTGTAGCCCCAATGCTTATTTGGTGGGGCCCTTAGGAAAAAACTAAATTTTTTATTTGTTTATAATTTTATTTTGAAAACTATCCAACAGTTAACAGTGTAGAAAAGCTAAGCACAAAGGTCTTCAAAATTGGGGGAATGACGAATCAGTGGCACGGAGGGAAAATAATTACACGCTCATGACACACTTATTGGAAATCACTTCATACATGAAACGGAAAAGAATAATTCCACATAAGTGGCACCGAGAGATAGATTGTCCAAATTACCCCTCAAGCTGAAAACTACCCCCACTCGACTAATATAAGTGCAAGGATTTTGTTTGAGAGTGCAACACAATTGCATTCAAGGTGTAATGTAAATGGACGCAGGGTGCAATACAGAGATTTTATTCCCAGAAATTTGGTTTGACCACACACTGCCACCCCCATATGGACCAACACGAGTGCAATGCTTTTTTTTTTTTGTGAGTGCAACACAATTGTATTCAAGGTGCAATAGAAATTGACCCACGGTGCAATGCTCAAAATTTATTTCCAGAAAAGTTTGGTTTGACCACATACTGTCACCCCCATGTGGACCAACACGAGTGCAATGCGTTTTTTTTAAGTGCAACACCATTGCATTCAAGGTGCAATAGAAATGGACTCACGGTGCAATGCTGAAAATTTATTTCCAGAAAGTTTAGTTTGACCACATACTGTCACCCTCATGTGGACCAACACGAGTGCATTGTTTTTTTTGTGAGTGCAACACCATTGCATTCAAGGTGCAATAGAAATGGAGCCACGGTGCAATGCTGAAAATTTATTTCCAGAAAAATTTGGTTTGACCACATACTATCACCCCCATGTGGACCAACACGAGTGCAATGCTTTTTTTGTGAGAGCAACATCATTGCATTCAAGGTGCAATATAAATGGACCCAGGGTGCACTAGCCCCCAAATAAAGTTAACTTTTTCCAACTCTCAATTCCAGGGTGCAATTGAAATGGACCCATGGGTCAATCTGTAAATTACAAAAGTTCTTGGCCACACTATATCTTCTTCAAAGGTCAAGGGTGGTCCAATGTAATTTTGTGAAAGCAACTCCAAATCGTAACAGTGGGTTCGTTATCCACTGGGTTTGGACGCCTTCACACCGGCGGCGTTCCTCACGACTTCCCAAACCCTTGAACCCATATCCTCTGGCCTTGAAGGTCACTAAATGGTGGATACCATTGCGAACTCCACCTGAACGAATTTCTCCGGTAGTGGTGGTGGGTGGTGGTGGTGGTGGTCGGTGATGAGGAGATGAGATGAGAGTTGAAGATTACAGATGGGATCGATTGAGGAAAGGGGAGAGGACGCGTAATGGTTTGGCTGGGAGATGAGGAGGAAATAAGCGTGTAATGTTAAGTTTGTGAAGAATTTTCAAGCCGAGGGTAGTTTGGTCCAGTGAGATTTGCATTACCATGAATGGAGAATTATTTTTCCTCTTCCCATCAGTTGATGATTGCCAAGAAGTGTGTCATCAAGCGGGAAATTTTTCCTCCAGCCACCACTGAATAGTCATTCCCCCTTCAAAATTCACCAAATGACCTTCCTAATTAAATTCTGCAATTCGTGCTGGGGAAAGGCTTAGCGCTTTGGATTGCTATGGCTTTTTAGCCTTAAAAAAAAAAAACTCAATCCATGTCATTCGGGAACCGCCAATTATAAATATAAAGTTTGAAATGAAGAATATAATTTGCTTTCTAAAGCAACCTGGGTGCTTTAAAATGAGGGCATGGCATTGCCGATTGAAATATATTAGCTAATCTAAAAAAGGTTTTTCCCATTTCATCTGTATATGAATTTGCTCTAATTCATTACCTTTTGCTTTAAAAATTACCTTGGGAATAAAAGGCATCTCTCTCTCTAGTCCAAGTGATAAAAAGCCAAAACGAATGGTAATCGCGGTCCAAGTGGCTAAAGAAGGAAGAAAACAAAAGACAAAAATTAAAGAAAGTGACCAGGTTATTTTTTTTCTTTTTTTGGTTACATGGAGAAGCTATTAAAAAAAAAAAAACCTAGATAAACCTCTCGGAGGTTAGACCACAAGCATCTTCCAACCAGGTTAATTAATTTGTTTTGTTCGTTTTTTGTTTGGTTTAAATGCATATATCTGTAGTTTTGCCTTCTTAATTATGTGGTCTGTTATTTGGGCACTTTTTGTAATCTTTGTTATCTACCTTATTATCTTAATTTTAGATCGCAAATCTCAAGTTGAATATCAAGGACTGGGACTTATCATTGTGGTCAAAATAAACGAAAAGATGTGTCTGATTATTTAATCTCTTCGAGATTAACCATTCAATAAACCTTACATCATGATTATCCACGGCCAATTTGATTGGAATATTATAACGGCTGTACTTTTTATGCTTTCTTAATGCCATTCTTCTACCACGAAATAGATGTCGGTAATTAAGGCTAGCATGACATGTATTTTCAACGGTTCTGATTTCATCTCGGCACTTTGCAGATCCGAGCCGTCCATTGCCATCAACGGCTCATATGTGTTTTCCTTTTTCTTTTCATTATGGCAGTTAGGGTGTTTCACCAAATTAAGTGAATGGCACTTTTTGTGGATTTTTTTTGGGATCGTAAATTTGTTAGAGTATATTTAGCCTCAATAAGGATTCGAACTTGGCAAAGCCTAGGACTATAAAAGATAAAGAAATTAGTCGAATAACATAAAAAAAAAATACTCCATCAGATTGACTCAAAAGAACAAGATTATACTATTATTAGGAGCAGGGCTTAAAAATTTGATTAGAAAGGATCAAGCCTAATCATACTTATTATCATCTTTATAAATTTGAGTTACGCACCTTTTTTTGGGGTGCAATTTCCATGTCCCTTTTGTTCAATTCAAGTACCATGCCCCTTTTGTTCAATCCATTGACCAGTGCTATTTTTCAACTTAAAAACTAGTAGTACAAATTTGGAAAGAGATCTTTAATTCTTCCAAGAAGAAGGTTCCATCTATTCTTTTTTTCTATTTTAACCTAAATCTACCCGAGGGTTCCCTAGCATATACAGTGATGACTCAGGCCCCGTTCCACTAACTCAAAAAATCAAAAGCCAGCTTATTACGCTTTTCGAGACAGGTCATCCCCTCACAATACATCACATAAAAAACTACAAAAAGCTACGCGTTTTTCGAGCTCTCACATAAAAAAGTCAAAAAACCAAAAAACCAATCTTAGCGGAACACCCCCTCAATTTGTCTGCTCAATTTTGGTGTTCGTACCAATTCTTTAACATGAATCTCTAAAAATACCCAATATGGATCTTATTTGATAGATTTTGATTAATTTTATCATACAAAGTTTTCAAACCTGTGGGGCCACTGGGGGTTATGCCCGTTCGTTATCTCCCGGGCCCCGGAATTAGTCGAAGTGCCCGCAAGCCGGCCCGGACATCTGGTTATCAAAAAAAAATTTAAAAAAAAGTTTTCAAAATCATGAAAAACATTATAAATTGACAAACAAAATGGGATGGGGAATAATATATATGTGTTTCTCTGAGTATTGTTGGACGATGAAATTGATCTTCTAATCGAGGTACGCGAAAATTGACTATAAAATAAAGTGCACAAACACACTCAAGAGTCTGTGGTGTGTGGTGCAGGGCATGTGAGTGTGTTTACATTCAAACTCTTCCATAACCGCTACATCATGAATATTCAGGGCCCACTTTGATTGGAATATATATGGAAAGGGCTCAACTTTTTATGCAATTAAATACCGGTAAATGACAGAGATGGGTAAGAGCATCCCAACAGTCTCAATAAATTTTGAGCTAAAAATAATAGTGAACAGTACGTATTTTTCACTTTACCTACTCACATCTCTTTCAAAACTCCAACAATCCTCTCTATTATTAAAAAGAGAGAGACAGAGAGAGGAAAAAAAAGATAGTGAACAGTTGCTCCCTAAATGAGAAGGGATTTAGGGAGGCACTGTTCATCCATGTAGAATAGGAAACTTTTTATTGAGGCTGTTGGAGGATTGATTTGACCATTCCCTCCCTATTATGGCTAAAATACATCTTTAGAGAGCCTTGTTGGGGTTGCTCTAAAGAAAGCAAATCCACAGGCAAAATATTACTCTGTCCGTCCCAATTTGATTATCAATTATTATATTTTCTGTTATGTCTTAAATTGCTTATATATTTCAATCTATAATGTTTTTTACGGTTTCAAAAACTTTGTATAATAGATTTAATCGTGAACTATCAAACAAAATTCATATTGCATATATTTGGAGATCAATATTAAAAGATATAAGTGATCGAAAATTGACATAATTATCAAAAATTGACAAACAAAATGGGACGGAGGAAGTACTCCGTTTATTCCAAACCCCTATAGTCAATGTCTGATAATTAAGACACAAACAAAACACTAAAATATTTGTAGTGGAGGTAATAGTAATACCGTGAGGAAAACTTGAAAAAAAACACGGCTTTAGATGGTAGAAAAATCAAGGTGAGTTGAGTTTCCCATTAAAAAGGTCCGTAGATTATAAACTTATGCAAGTTGGTCCCGATCGTTCCGCTATTTGAACTTTTGTTGATGTATGTGAGGAGAATAGACCGTTCCGCTATTTGAACTTTTGTTGATGTACATGAAGAGAATAATATGTTTCAAAATTTGAATTTTTATTTGTTTCCGTCCATTTAGTCCGTTTAGACAATATTGAATCTTAAAACAAGAAAATATAAAGATTCATGAACGTAATTAGAACACTTAAATTCCTGTCAATAAACATGCTTTGTAAATCATGTACTTAGAACTAATTGCTAGAAAAGCAAATGATTCCAACCATATAATTAGAACTCACACAAACAGTAAAGACAAATCTGTCCTATTATTGTTAGAAAATGCGTGTACTTTTTTGTGTGTGGAATTCTGATACTAAAAGTCTAAAATGATGGAATCATAACCACGATTAAATCATAAATTGATAGAACTTGAAACCGTATATGCGGAAGATCATAACAGCTGGTCAAACCTAACATATTTACTCAAACCCAAGAATCAGACCGGTACCCATTACTTCACAGGGCTAGTGCTGGTGTCTGGTGTGCAGCATTCGAACCGTCAGATGTATTTTTAACGATTGTAATTTCATCTCGGCACTTTGCAGATCCAAGTCGTCCATTGCCATCAAAGGCTCGGATGTGTTTACCTTTTTCTTTTCATTATGGCAGTTAGGGTGTTTCACCAAATTAAGTGTTCTGTTGATTTTTTTTGGGATCACGGATTTTTTAGAGTATATTTAGCATCAATAAGGATTCGAACTTGACAAAGCCTAGGACTATAAAAGCTAAAGAAATTAGTAGAGTAACATAAAAAATATTCCATCAGATTGACTCAAAAGAACAAGATTATACTATTATTAGGAGCAGAGCTTAAAAATTTGATTAGAAACGATCAAGCCTAATCATACTTATTATCTTTATAAATTTGTGTTACGCACCTTTTTCGGGTGCAATTTCCATGTCCCTTTTGTTCAATTCAAGTACCATGCCCCCTTTTGTTACTAGTCCTATTTTCAACTTAAAAACTACAAATTTGGAAAGAGATATCTTAACGCACCTTTTTTGGGTGCAATTTCCATGTCCCTTTTGTTCAATTCAAGTACCATGCCCCTTTTGTTCAATCCATTTTTTGAAAATGTCAAGTTCTCATTCCATTTTTTGTTCAATCTCTAAAAATACCCAATATGGATGTTATTTGATAGATTTTGATTACTATTATCATACAAAGTTTTTGAATCTCTTGGGGCCACGGAGGGTTATGCCAGGTCGTTACCTCCGGGGCCTCGGAATTAGTCGAAGAGCGCGCAAGCTGATCCGGACATCTGGTTATCAAAAAAAATTTAAAAAAATGTTTTCAAAATCATTAAAAACATTATAAATTGACAAACAAAATGAGATGGAGGGAATAATATATGTGTGTTTCTCTGAGTATTGTTGGATCAAATTAATAGATAAAGAGATCAAAGTTTCCCAAAATAAGTCACAATGCTAAAAAAAAAAACTTTTCAAATTTATCTTTATTCAAATTTTTTTCGCATTTGTTAATATTGTATCAAATTTTTGTGACTTAATGGTTCGTTTTGATGAGAGGAGCCGGAAAAGTAGAGAAGAACAAATAGTAGTAATTTTCCTCTAAACTTTCTCTACCTTTCCCTTCTTAATCCTTTTCTCTCTCTTTCTCCAAGTTTCAAAGTGGACAAGTATAAACAATGGGATCTGGCAGGATGACAAACTCGATTGAACTATTGGTTAACCGAACGTACCGAACCGATTGGTACAATTTTTAATCAAATTTTTAACCGCAATTTTGGCTTTCGATTTTGAAAAACTGGAACCAAACCGGCCGGTTTCTGTTCCATATGATAACGGCACCAAAAACCGAACCATAAATGAACCGAAAATAGTTATGGAAACCCTTAATACAAATATACACCTACTGTCTTGTGTTCTATTTGAAAGTGGCCAGATATTTGCTAAATCCTCGTCGTGTTGCTTTATTAAGGATGAACAAAAAATTTAAGCATAAACTAACAGAATCAGATTTTTTCAGGGCTTCCAATGTCGGAATCGAACGGATAATTGACCTTGAACCCCTATACTGAAGACAGTTACAATTTATGAGGTATGTCAAAATTCACTACATACATTTGGCTTGGAGTGTTCATCGGCTGGAACGAACTAAGTTCACAAGGGGGCTTTCTTTTGTTAGAAATCCATTCACAACATTCTGGAACTTCCAAACCAAAGAAATGTAATATGAGAAGGAGCTTTTTAAGTTACGCTTCAATAGAACGAATTCAGAACGCATGCCGATAAATGGACAAGAAAGAAGTGGAAAAGCATGCTCAGGAATGGATGGGGTTTTCAGATTCCCGAAAAGAGGCTTTCCAATTCCCTAAGAGTTCGTCCGACCAGATCAGGTATTTACGGAGGAAAAGAACGACACCACCAAAATCCTTCGTCTAAGGATTCCAGCCACCAAAAGAAAGAAATTCCCCGCAACTAATGATTAGAAAGAAAAAAAAAACGTAAGAGTCTAATTCACTGACATGATTATAATACTTATCAAACACTTGCAAGATGCATAATTCATTTTCTACATATTCGCCGAACATTTTCCCGATCCTTGAGTTCTCTATAATCAAGAATCTACAATTTACAAATCAGAATTTATACTCTAACCAAGATAATCGCCACTCAACACCCTCACGACACCTGATAAGTTCCAATGGAATTTTGCTTATGTTCCTATGCCCTGCTTAAGTTTCAGAAGAAAGACTCCGTAGCTAGTGGAAATGTAGGCATTCTATCTAAATAGTCTACAACAAGAACTCCGTGTCGTCAGAGGGAGAGGGGCGAACGGAGGAAACAAAATCATTCATCTGTCATTTGAATTGGAGAAACTTCACTCCTGGGGTTTCTCCCACTTTAAGGAGCTTCACCGCCTCCCATGTGAAATCAGGGTCATCCCTTCCGAAATGCCCGTATGCAGCCGTCTTCAAAAACCTGCCATTCCCACCCCGCTTGAGATCCAGGTTAATGGCAATCATTCCTGGCCTGAAATCAAAATTCTCCTTCACAATCTTTAAAATCTCATTATTTGGAATCTTTCCGGTTCCATATGTGTCCACAAACAGTGACGATGGCTCAGGCACACCAGGGACGTAAGATACCTGCACACTGCATCTCCGAGCAAGCCCATTGTTGACAATGCTCTTAGCAACCTGCCTACAAAGGTAGGCCCCGCTTCGGTCCAGCTTGGTGGGGTCCTTACCAGAGAAGGCACCACCGCCGTGGGATCCACTACCACCATAAGTATCAACGATGATTTTCCGACCGGTGAGACCAGCATCGCCGCGGGGCCCTCCAATGACAAATTGGCCAGAGGGGTTTAGGTGGAAGATGGTCTTTTCATCAAGGTATTTCTGCGGGATGACATGCTTGATGACATGCACCATGAGGCCAGCTTCAATCTCATCTTTGGTAACAGTCTCATCGTGTTGAGCGGAGATGACAACGGTGTGGACCCGGATAGGAACCATGGCTCCATTGTCGTTGAAGTACTCAATGGTGACTTGGGTTTTGCCGTCGGGCCTCAACCATGGGCAAGTCCCGTTCTTACGAACAATGGCGAGGCGAGCCGCAAGATTAGTTGCAAGGACGTGGCTGAGAGGCATCCGCTCAGGGGTTTCATCTGTGGCATAGCCAAACATGTGACCCTGATCACCGGCTCCAATCTTCTCAGGGTGCTTGGTGAGGCGGCCATGAATCCCCTGAGCATTGTCAGGGCTCTGTAGCTCGATGTTGACCAAAACCTTGCAGCGATCAGCATCGAGACCAACATCGTCGGAGACATATCCGATGTCACGGCAGGTGTCCCGGACGAGCTTCTCGCAGTCCACATTGGCTTTGGTTGTGATCTTACCGACGAGCACGACTATGTTATTCTTGATCCAAGTCTCACAAGTGACTTTGCTGTCTGGGTCTTGCTCAAGGCAGGCATCGACTACCTTATCAGATATCTGATCGCATAGCTTATCTGGGTGTCCCTCGGTCACGGATTCAGAGGTGAATAGGAAGGTTTCCCTTTTCCCAACCTGCAAAACACGACGCATCCACAGAAGACTAAGTCAATATAAAGGAAACTGAGCACACGAGTATCATATAAGTTGAAGAAAAACTGATAGAGAATTAGGTTCATGTAGGCATGTTACATGAACAAAGTGGACAAGAGTTGTATCTCAAAGAAAACAGGATATAAGATACTTCCCAGAAAGAAATATTCCAACACATTAAAACCAAACCACAGAAAAGGTCGTTATCCTTGTTAGGCACAGCCACATGCATACCCTACAAGAATCTGGATTTGCAGTCACATTAACATATGTGGTAATTGCAGCAGATTAATACTTACTTGATAGGCAACATAAAGACTTGGGCAGATAAGCTCTGACATGCTGCCAACGATGACAACGCATTTTTTTGTTCCATTAGTTTCAGTTACAGGATTAACCAGGCACGTATCTGCAGTTGGTGATCTCCCTAGTTCAATGATGAGATTAAGATCTCGTGTCAAGACCAGCTCCCGTACCTAAAACAACCCACCCATGACAAAAATTTGATAAGGAATTCATATAGTCTGAAGGCTGAAGCAATGGGCAAAATAGGTATCATTATTAGTCTGGACTCTGGAACTAAACAGGCCCAACGCGCCTAGGCAAAAGAAATGGTACTTGCCAAGTCAATCAGATCTCCGGAAGTTGGAAGGACAGCACCAGTGTGATAGTCAATCCCCAGCCCACCTCCAATGATTAAGTATTCAATTTCAAAGCCATGGTCCCGAATCTGATCAATGTAGTTCACCAAAAGGACAGCAGTGTCCTGAAAAATGTCAACCTGAAATCATAACCAGATTCATACACTTCCAGGAAACAGCGAAGCATTTTGTGCATCATGAGACGATTGTAAAAAGGCACATGAACCATATCAGAACACTGGGAATCAATATTAGCACAAATGTCAATGGCATGAGGAAAAAGAAAATAGGAAGAAATATACATAAATAGAGCGATAGAGATTTACTGAGGAGAGAGGTAATGAACCAAGGGAATGAAGAAGAATAAGTGAATACAAGATAAGTAACCTGCAAATGTAACCGAAAGAATCTAGTAGCGGAGGACATGAAGGATGAATCAAGCACTAGAGTATAGATGTTGTTTAATGACCCTTCCACCATAGGATTAGATACACAAATACAACATTCCCAACTATCACCATAACAAGGGTCATCCAGAATCAATGGTACATACAAATAGATCTATACTCTAGCAGGTTATGCATTGTATTGATATCTTCAACTCAAATATGCAGTTGATCTGTGCATGAGTATGCTAACACGAATATATAAAAATATACAAACATGGGATTGGGGTTACGGTGTCAGGAAAAGGAGATACGTTAACCCATGGTAAGAAACAAAAGAGAATGAAAGGAAAATCCATTTTGCAATTTAACATCAAGCTCCCTTGTTCCAGTCATACCAATGTAATGAGAAACTTCTTTGCTATCAATTATCTATTATGAAGCACTGACACCCATAGATGTCACCGTGTCCGCCGCGTATTGGACACGGGGCTTAAATTAAATTGTTTTTTGGAGGGAGACACACGGGGGACACGGCATGGCCTAAGTCACACAGAGTGTGTGTGATGCGCGAGCGCAGTGCGAGAGCGAGAGCATCGATTTTAAAAAGAACTGAGATTGAAAGCATTGTGAGAGTGCCTATTTTATATAGTGTAATATTAATTTTATTTTAACAATTTTAACAACTGCACATACGTACTATAGTTTTGTTGAGTGAAAAAACTTTAGTCTGTATCAAAACAACGAACTAATAAGTTGTGACAGAATGTAAGTAGCTCAATCGATTAATAATGTTGCCTTAACCAAAAAATAAAAAGAATTAATGTTACATTTCCTTAGATGAAACTACAAGTTAACTTTTTCTCAACATGAAATCAGAGTTCAAGTGTCTAGTACTATGTTACTCCCTCCGTCCCCAATTTTTTGTCCCAAATGACACTTTTTATTGTCCCAAAAAGTTTGTCCCAATTAAAAAGTGATAGGCAAAAGAGTGCTAAATTTACTGTTTTACCCTCACTTTTTGAAAGTAATTAGGAGAGAAAAAAAAATATGACAAGTGTAATAATGATGTTCCTGTAATAAGTTGGAATCCCCAAAAAGGACCAATAAATTGGGACGGAGGGAGTATTTATTAACATAGATGATAATAGCTGGAAGTGGAACTCATTATCGTGTGAAAAGAGAAAACCTGCAAGAAGTCAGGACTGAGGTTGAAATTCTCTTACCACATAGAACATTGAGGTCTGAAAAAATTTGGATGTCGTTGCTAATGCCCTCTAAAAGCTTACCAGTCTCTCACCCACTAAGGGCAAAGGTGCAAAATCAAAGGCCTAAGGTAAAAAGCTAATACTGTAAGTAAATGATATAAAGAAAATTTGGCCAGCAACTTCATAAATGCGTATAGTGGGCATAACAGGAAGCTCCCCAAATAAATGTCACAAGATATACTAACAGAAAGGAAAATTGTCCAATGTTAATTTCTCAAGCAAGTAGAACATCCGTAGCGTATATCAAAATGCAAGAGTAATCACCATGTTGGTAAGTTACCTTGGTGATGGTCGAACCAAGCTGGCAATGGACCCCCACAAGCTTCAGTTCATTAGGATGTGCCTTTACAGCATCTAGAAACCCCTGAAGCTTCTCATTTATAATGCCTAAGTTGGGGTTCTTATCACCAGCAGCAGCATAAGCATGGACCTAAGGCAAGAATAAACACAAAACAGTTTTCAAGAGCGCCATTGTCAATTGTACATCATTCCAATTGAGTCGGGAAAAGAATGTAACATAAAGCAAAAGAAGCTGCTAACATCTCCAGTAGCAGTTACTCAGTAACCAAATACTCTTTTCCTCATTGATTCATTGGTGACTGCTTGATCACTATGATTTTGTTGGTATTCATACGCAGAACATTGCATTTTCTCGGGCAATCTTTGAGTTGACTGATTACATCACATGCTACATTATAAAAGAAATTTCCACTATCTCAGCCAGACAATTGGTTCTCCTGAACCCACATAAAGAACAAAAAAATGCCGTAATAAATACCTTCCAAAATGGTTTACCTTTAGTATTTACCCTTCAGTTTTAAGTTGTTAATCCATGAAGAGATGGTAATTGCTTATGTATATTTACTCGCGCACGCCATGAACTAACTGTTTGGGTACCAGCTAAGTTTCTCTAGATTGCTTAGTTAAAAACGTAGCACTGCCAAGTTAAGAACTTCAAATTACATCAAGTAGCCAGATTACATTAGAGTGCAAGGTGAACGTAACCATCAATCTGATAAGTGGGAAAATGTTGGGATCCACATAATCAATACACGTTTTTGGCAATAATGGGGTTAATTTGTGATGGATCCCACCCCTTTTTAGTAAGGGTGAACAAAATCACACTCCATTACCTGAGGGTCGACATTCGGATTAATCCGAAGCAATACATTAACCTTCTTCCCAGCCCTTCTTGCAGCAGATACAATTTTGCCCAAATCAGATTCACTTTCAGTACTGACGAAAACGCCTTCCTGAGCAGCTAGTACCAGATCCTCTAACAGCTTTCCGTTGCCATCAAAGATGCACCTGTTCTTCCAGGAGTAAATCAAATAAGCTACACTAACTGAAGATTTAATAGTCACAGCCACAATCACCCGTAACCAAAAAAATTCAAATATCTTAAATCAACACTTCATGAATCACTCATGAAAACAATTCAATTTTTCCTGTTTGAGAAAATTTATGACCTAAACTTTTGGTTCGATTTCAGGGGACGGTTCTGAGGTTGGAAATGAGGGTGTGGTGTGGTCCAGCGGCGATGGGTCAACCAGATACAATTCGGGAGAGAGAGAGAAACCAACGGCTAAGATTTCATCAACACGTCGCGTACAAAGGCAATGGGTACCGGTGGGTTTGTTCGTTTAAGGTTTCAGAACCGGGTTTCGAAAACCCTCTCTTGTTCGGTTTCCCCAATTAGTTTTCTGTCCTTTTATTTTTTTGAAGAAAATTCCATTTGGAATTTCAACAAGGGTTTTCAAGGATTTTGGTAACCGATTCTCAAAAATCTTTCCAAAGAAGGTGAAGATCTCGTGTCAAGATAAAAACAAAAGAGAGGAACAGAACGCGATTACGCAAGTGGATCCCTCAAAAAGAATTTGGATTCTCGGCAATTGGGGAAACCCAACTTCTGGGTGTAGTTTGCCCGATTTCGGGCTTGATCTTGGTTCGTTCAGATGATCCAAGTCGTTCACTTTGTAAACCTCAACGAGAAATTTAATTGTGTCCAAAAATCATGTTCCTCGAATATCAATCGATATATTTTCGGAGCACGTTTTACTTCAGAAAAACTGATACAAATGGATTTGATTCAGTGTTTTAAGACCTTTTCAAATCGTCTATTGATCGAGAGATCCGACGAATATTGTGAGTACGTTTAAAGTTCTCTCAACGAAATATACAAAGTGAACGAGTTGGATCATCAAAACAAACCCATAACAAGCCCGCAATCGGGTATACTATATGCTGCAGTTGGGAAAACCCAACTGCCGAGAATCCGTTCTAAACGGAAAAGGGCAAAAACGGCCGAGGATCCAAGGATCCCGAAATAGAACCCCAACAGGCCCGAAATAGAACCCAACATACCCGACAAAGTCGGCATCGATTTGAGGTATACTGAAAAGATAGCAAGGCATAATAAAACCCTCAAATGTTTCCATGAGATCATGGACCCCAAGAAGACTCGAACAGTACAAATACCCATAATTTGATTTGGAGGAGCAGAGCTGAAATTTCTGCAGGGTTTTTGAAACAGAGCTTATTGGTTTTGGAGGATTTTTTGAACCGAGTGATATGAGGTTCTGATCAGTCATTGAGGTAGATCTGAAGCGGATAATGGGGTTAAGAGAGTTGAGTTTTGGGTTTGATCGGATTCGGTAAAGGAAAGAACGGAATTGAGATAGATTTATTAGAGAAGCGGCCATTGATGAAGCAGGAAGGAAGTTCAGTTTGGGACGAGAGAGACAAGAAGAAATGGGTGTGTTGTGACTCGGGGCTCGTGACTCGTGATTTTGAACCGGGGAAAGAGTACTTTAAATAGAGTATAGTTCGCGAGTTCTTTGTGGACCTCACATAGTACTCCTATTTTATTTTATTTTATTTGTAGAACTGAACACGTGTACAGTACTATGATTTTATTTATTTATTTTGGATACGTCGGAAATGGAGAGGGTGTTTGAGAGCTTACTTTTTAGTTTTTCATTTTCTACTTTTTGGCTTTTTGGATTATTGTCAGAATGTGTTTTGAAATATGGGAGGAGTGTTTGGGAGAAATTTGCAGAATACATTTTGCAATAGGAGTAGTGTTTGGAAGAATAATAATGAAAATGAGTTATGGATTGATTGTTTACCATTTTGCCCTTGTTTCTGTAAGTGTGTCCCGTCCAATTTTGATTTATTTTTTTGTTAGTATTAAAAATGTGTTGTCTAGGCCAAAGAAACTAAACATATGCACCGAATAATATTTCCTAGCCCTCCCAAAAATACGTTTAAGCCTTGCACCCTATGATGCCACTAAATTTTTTTCCAAGCCGTTGGCTTGAACTTTTTGGATGTCCACTTCCATATGTGCCTCTGTCTCTCTAGATTGGGTTCTTGCACCCCATCCAGACACTTCTTCAGATAACACCCACTTTCTCCTCTCTCTCTCTCTCTCTCTCGTGTTGAAGATCAAGGTTGTATTCTCTCTCTGGTCGTTTCTTTGTGGTGGAAACAAAAGGGGGATCTCCAAACTGGGAGAAGAGTACCTCAACAATCGACGAAAACGTAAGATCTGAACGTTTTTTGAGGAACAGAGCTGTGACGACAATTGGCGTGGAAGAAACCGCAGGCGTCTCTCCCTTCTAGTTTTTCTCCTCTCTCTCGTTTGTGTGTTGTGTGGTGGAAAAATGGGATAACGTAACCAAGGGGTAGAAATGGAAGAAAAAAATGAGGGGAAATCCAAAATGAGAAGTAGAATGGGAAAAGGAAGGTCCGACCTCTTTCTGGCTTCTCGCTTCTAACGTTAAAATCTGAAAACTCGTTTTGAGGAAATGTATTCTGGGTGTTGGCGCCCAAACACCCGGAATGGGAAAAGGAGAAATGGAAAAGGTGAAAACAGGGCGGCCAAACACCCCCGGAGTATATGATTTGTTGAAATTTCGTCTAATTAGGGAAATGGGGATCCAAGTTCCCAAGAAGATCCCTGAGGTGGTAGCCTAGTGATTATTGAGTGGAATAATATTTCTCTCTCTCCCATATCATTGTTGGAACTTATGTAGAGGGATTTTGACCAACTAGTCGCCTAGGTGGTGCTGTGGTAACGGTTTGTCCTATTTAGCCAGTAACTATGGTTGAACCGGACATTCCACAGCGGATTGGAAATCTCAGTGGTCACTCCTATGAGAGTTGTTACGCTGGTTGCCCTTTCCCACTTTTTTTGCAGTTCAAAAAAAAAAGTTCCTGGGAAGAATCTTGTCTTAACAAAAGCAGCTTTATAAGACTCACAACTCCATTAGCAATAGTGTCATTCAATAAGAATTGACAATCTAAATTACAGTTATGGAATCGTAAATAGAAGGGTAATTAATAGGTTAAGCATACTATTTGAACGAAAAAGGAAATGTGAAGACATGAATGAACTAGTACTTATATAATTGGGACTTGGGTCTACGGTACCCCAAATCCATACAATTGATGTCAATGAAAATCTCTTTTCTTTTTCAATGTTCTTCCTTGATTTAATGCTAATAATAAATCATTTCGAGGAAATTTTCGCGAGTTTAATTTCCAGTTTTGCTTTAATTGAGTTCTACACATAAGGTACTCCAATTTTCCGGGGAAAAAAGTACTCCATTTTTATATCGATGCGAAAGTGCAGAACTAAGAAAAAGGTGTATTGCTAACCTCCACCAATTAGGTGGAGGATAATATTTAAATAATAAAAAAGTTTGGATATCTATACACATTTTACGAATATTATTTAAAATATCGATACACTTTATACTCTCTCCGTCCCATTTGTTTGCTTACTACGATTATGCGTGCCTTTTTTGAACTCCTGTAGTTTTTAATCTATAATGTATTTTATATGCAATATGAATCTTATTTGATAGATCTCAGTTAGTTCTATTAGACAAATTTTTAAAAAACTTACAAAATATTAAAAATATAAAGATATGAACGTTTAAAAATGACATTGATATTCGTAGTGAGCAAACAAAATGAGACAGAGAGAATATACATTATCATCTACCGTAAGGGTTGAGGTTATCATTTTTCCTAAGAAAAAGGAGAGGTGGATTTGGAGAGACAAGAAATTGGAAGGCTTGGTGGGGTGAGTTGCTTTTCTACTCCATCAAGTTTCCAATCAGGATGCGGTCACTAGATTTTATCCGGTATAATATCTACAATTGGTATAAAGACTTTTCTTGGGCGGTGAGTCAGCCGGTGACGTACGACAAGTAGCGCTGGTTATTTTTTTTTTAAACCCAATAAGGACAACCTCAAATTCAATAGTACTAATAAGGACAACCTCAAATTCAATAGTACTAGTATATAGTACTCCCTCCGTCCCAATTTGTTTGCTCATTACGAAACTACGTGCAATTTTCAAACTAAAAAATAATGTACTTGCAAAAATAATTTTCTAATCAATATGGATCTTGTTTGATAGATCTCATTGA
>JAXBDA010007396.1:6792-17697 GCA_036023075.1 Gaultheria prostrata
CTTTTTTTTTTTTGAGTTCCATGATCAGGGATGTTATGTGCACCTCGACTAATCCTCTCCCCGACACAATCAAAGACAGGTTATCCACACTAGGACTAAGGAATTCACAAAAAAATTCTCTATTGCATGTTATGTGCACCTCGACTAATCCTCTCCCCGACACAATCAAAGACAGGTTATCCACACTAGGACTAAGGAATTCACAAAAAAATTCTCTATTGCGGCCTGAAAATCTCATTG
This sequence comes from Gaultheria prostrata, assembly GCA_036023075.1. Taxonomy (NCBI): domain Eukaryota; kingdom Viridiplantae; phylum Streptophyta; class Magnoliopsida; order Ericales; family Ericaceae; genus Gaultheria; species Gaultheria prostrata. The sequence continues at coordinate 7,033 of JAXBDA010007396.1, forward strand.
GCTTGATGTTATTCACAGATGGTAGGCATATCACTCTAGAGTATTTGACTTTGACATATATAATTTACTTCATGAGCTTTACAAAGTACTCGGTTTTGGTTATTGTTGGGGTTACTAGGATCGGCTCCGGACTAAAAAAAACCGGAGAGACATGAGCATTAGGTTTCCAGGCTTTCGGTGGCTGTTAAGCCCAAGCCCAAGTTTGATGTTAATTACTGTCTCAGATCTACCACCAGGATATAAAGGTCCACCAAAACCTAGACCATTTTGGATTGGGCTAATGAAGCCCAAACTGGCCATGTAGCCCACCAACAGTTGTGTTTTCCTATTCTCAAAAGGGGTGAACCAAAAAAGCCAGAGTAAGTGAAAAGGTGGCCTTGTGCAAATGAATATGAGAGGTCAAAGGGTAGTTCGGTCCACAAGGCCCAGTGACAAGGAAGGTAAAACACTTAAACTCGATAAAATGGAAGGGCTGGGCAGAGGTGATCACTGAGCCTAGAGATGACACCGAGTTAAGACGTCTCGGAACGAAGGCATGATATGACGGCTTACCAGCCGAGACAAAACCGACTCGGATGAGTCATAAGTTCTGAGTAAATCCGAAATGAATCGGAGGGATCACCAAAGCCGGTTTGGCCATGCGCGCGTAAATACTTTGCCCAGTACCACATGGGTGACATCACCTGAAGCGGTTATTGTGAGTGTCAGACTTGTGATAGCCATCTCTGTGTAACCACCTTATTCGATGATGTCGATAATGACGGCACTCCGAATGGTTGCCGTGTGTGACTGACACATGACAACTTGAAGAACAAGTTAAGGGAGTCAACATAAGCGCGGGGATAAACCCTGAGAGGTACATAGATACAACTCTCCATTCTCAATACTCTGTACTTCTCTCTAGCAAGTACACAATAGAACGTCAGAGTGTCATCCCAACCATATTCCGGTAGTGATGCAGAACAAGTGGCAGCCAATACTATGATCAATTGGATAGGTCAAAGCCTTCGATGTCCAAACAGCTTTTAATTGAAAATTGCCAAATTCGGAAATTTATTGACGAGCTCGGAATCGGCCTAAACTTGGCGGACTGAAGCGGAATCGTGTTGTGGTCAAGACTCACCACCCTAATGTGGTGACTGATGGTGGATGAGAAGCGAGGGTGCTAGTGAGCGCTCCCTGGTGAGCCCATTCGAGCGGTCCAATAGCGTTTTGGACGGCCCATATTTTTTCATATAAGAGTCCAAAAATGTTTTAGACTTTTCCATGGAAAAATCCGGACCGTCGATTGCCGAGATGGACGGCTCAGATGCGTTCACTATGGGGCTCAACAGCACCCCCGGGTTCTAGTGCAAGGGTTTGAAGAAGCAATGCAACTATATTGCAGACACGGTGCAGTATCCTATGGTGAGGGAGGTTAGATGAGGGGTGGTTTTTGGAGAATAATTTGGGACAAGGGTATTTCGGTCAAGGTGCCACATATATGCAATTATTTTTTTCCGTTTCACTGTGGGAGTAATTTCTCAAAAGTGTCATTTAATGGCAAATATTTGCCCTAAATCCCATTTTATGGCAATTCCCCCTTGCAATAATGGAAGAAAAGAACAGACAGAGATGGATACTTGGGTCGGGCCCGAACGATTCAGCGTCAACTTATTCCCTCGCCTAAAGCAATGACTTCACACCACCCAATTTAGCGTTGAAGCCTGCCAAAATTCAAAATTCAAAACTTAATTGTCTTTATACAAATGGACGACAAAAATGTCTTCCATTTCAAAAATCCTTAAGATGAATGTCTGTCCGATCAACTCAGGAGTTCGGAAATGATGTTCAGGACACCTGACTGCGTCAGATAGACAATCTATCTGCAAGAAACCGAATTTCCGTATAAAAATGGACGACAAAAATAATTTCCTCACTAAACGCCTTTTCTTTTGTGATGAATGGGCCTGTTACTGTAGGAGGCAGGCAAACAAAAATGAGCATACAAAGAAATTCTTTTAATGGGCCTTATAAATTTGTCTATGGTTTAGTGTCCAACTAGAGCTGGATTTGGCCTAAAATATGGGGCCTTCAGGGCCTAGTGTCTGACTTTCTGAACGGAAAAAAAGGTATTGGGCTTGCATCCACTTGTGAAATGGAGTAATTGTTTGATTTTTATATTATTTTGTTGAACATTGTTTTGATTTGAACTAATATTAGCCAAGTGCAATATGATCATGTGGATGGCCACCTTTGTAATCCGGATATCCATGCATGGAATTTTTAAGAATCATTTTATTTCCTCTCCAGCCACATGGAATAGAAAAGTGATAATAAATTTGGGTTCAACAACCAAATTTTCTCTAGAAGTTACTAACAACAAAAGCATTTATCTACTAGCGGGAGGTCCAATTAAAGTCTTATCAAAGCTCCGTATCGACCTTGCTCATAAGAGTGTATAACACATGAAAAGCTTCGAACCAAAGATTGTAAGAGTGAACAAAACAGGTTTTAACCATTGACTCTTATTTTTCCCCATTGTTAATCTGCATTATTATTAGGATAAGCTGTGAGTTTCTCATTTGTTAAAATTAATATTTGCTAAAATTAACAGTTGACTTTAGCAAATGAGGAAGTCATTTTCTAGAATCAAAGTTTTTAACAATCCTAAAATCAAAGATTTTGCCAATCCCAATTAACTTGGGACATAAGGCTCGGTTTGGTAAAATCAACAGTTGATTTTAGCAAATGGAAACAACCCTTGAATGACTTAAAACTTTGCATGATTTTTTTTTTTTGAGGGTGGAGAGAGAAATTCATTAATCAAATACTACCGAGTACAAGCATATATAACTGAAAAATGACAAAATACAAACCGGAAAGACAAAACAACAAAACCTAATTAATTGAAGGAGTACATCTAGCGTAATGACTAATTCAATTTATGCATGCGCCTTGTCTATGTTCATGCTGCCACGATAGTTCCACAGTTGACGAAGCTTCAATATAAAAACTGACTGATACAAACCAAACGTCTATCACACCTATATTTGAGAGCTCTGTGGCGTGGTTACAATTTTTTTCATCAATTTCTCTACCGATTTTACGGCTCTGTATATAATTGGCCTTGGCCTTTTACTTAAACTTGCATGATTTGAAACTCCGGAAACAGGAACTTGCAATTGCAACGCCGCAATACGAAGCCAAAGTCTATCCAAAAGTTATTGAGGATCTGCAATTAACCAATCCATGATTAGCCTTTTTTACTTGAGTGGAGCCCCAAACTTTTTAAAAAATTGGGTTCATTGTTATTGCTAACATGATGACGCAGCCGCTTCTGCTTTTCCATAACAAGGTGGATATATAAAATCAATTTACTCAAATAGAAGGGAGACTAAAAGAATGTTAAAGAAATACATTCCCAGCTCTAATATCATGTAAATTTTTTATTTTTTTTTGTATCATAGTGGAACTCATTCCATCTCACATTTTAACTATTTATAACCCCTATAAAAAAGGCTGCATGATGATAGACTCAAAAAAAGGCTACGCATGACAGACCTTGAATTAGGCTGCATGTGAGGGAGATGTTAAGGAAATATAATCTCACATTGTTTGAGTATGAAATGGGTGATCTTAATATAAATGTTTTTTTTTTTTGCCATAGTTTAGGAGGGTTAGTGTTAGTGTGTTAGTTCACAGGGGGTCTAGAGGCTATCCATAGCCCAATGACCACAAATACTCGAACTGCCCCTTCATGGGGCTCGAACTCCTGCCTCCACTGAGGAAGGCAGTGAGCATGCCAACTGAGCTACAAGCTCATTGGCTAATATAAATGTTGGAACATCTTCATTTAAAACGTAAGGTTTGGGCTTGGACATAATAAAGTTTTTACAAAGAACATGACACAATGTACTGTCGTTGAGTTTAATTTTTGTTCCCTATTTCGACATTGTGTCACTTTATTATGTCCAAGGCGTGGGTGAAATAGTATGGTGCTTAATTTTCGTTTCATATTTCAACATTGTGGCACTTTATTATATCCTGGGTGAAATAGTAAGGGGTGCAGGTTTGGGCTTGGACATACCAAAGTGGAACAATGTTGAAATAGGGAACGAAAGTTAAACTCAACGACAGTACACGAGGGATTAAAAATGATAAATAAGCCATAGATTTGACCAAGGATTTTATTTCTAGTAGGGCTGCCCAGCGAATCATCCAATCCGCCAATCCGACCAATCCGAACCGATCCAAACCATCCGTTGATCCATCCGAGGTATGTACAGATGGGTTGCGGATCCTAAAAAACCAAATCCGCTTTTACCGGATCGGAACCGTATCCGAACCGGCCGAATCCGCTCCGTGGACACCCCTAGTTTCGAGTTGAGGATTAACTCCAGCACATGTTAAGCCACAAAGTTGTCAGTTTGCTGTGCATTTAACATAAACTCAATGGGTAGTGGGTACTTGAATGCTTTATTATCTTTACTTAATGCAGTAACTGGCGTGGTATATCTCTTAGACCCGAGCTTGATTTTTGTTGACTTCTCATTTAGAAGTTGTTTGTTTGCATATTGGTTCAGAGCGCATAATTATTACTTCTCTTCTTAGAAGAAGTTGTCCCAGACTTCCTAAGTGAATTTACTTTCCATTCCGATTCTTGTGATCTTGTTCGAACTGCTTAGCATGCCATCTTTTGACAGTGGGTGTGGCCTGTGCTTGCATTCATGCTTGCTGGTCTTCTGTTGTACCGGAAACTATATAATGGTGAGTAAAAAACTCTTGAAATGGTATACAAGCAAGCTCCTAGGGAACTTCTTCATATTTTGTCTCATTTAAATCCACAACCTTCCCAGCTGAGATATCTCCAGTACATCTCCAGACGGAATTTGATGGAGGAAAGGGTTGCCGACCGGTTGTCTGCGAAATTGATCCGGAACCGATCCGCGAAATCTGTAACCGATCCGATCCATCCGCATGTCACCTACGGATGGTTACCGGATCCTAAAAACCTAAATCCGCTCTGACCGGATCGTATTGGATCCGTATCCGAACCGGCTGAATCCGATAAGTGAACATCCCTAATTTCTAGGACTTAAACGTAACAGTGTGCTGACTTTATGGACCCGTGGTTTGCTTGACATTTTTTTGTGATGTTTCCTGCAACTTGCCTTTTCTCGTGTGAAACAATGAGAAATGTCTCCAAGCCCCCAAAAAGTGTCGGTCCAAATTCAACGTAACATGTAACATGTTCGATCTTATCTCTTCTTTTGTGATTTGTATCAAAAAGCCCACTTTGAATTCCAATTCTACGCCCCAGAAATCAAAATCCTTCCGCTGTTTTGGAATCCTGTAAAACACTGTTAAAAATAATCACGTCATCTTCAATTATCAATTTCTTGTTTTCAAATAATAAAGCTATGCACCAAAATTTTTAATAGGGTTGCGCACGGCCCGGATCGTTTTGAATTCTTAGAAATCCAAGGACTCAATTGCAAGTCACCGTTTTAAGAAAATGTAATCCGTGTCTGGATCAAAAGTTTTATGGTCCGGGTTCTAACAAGTCTGTGAGTCACGGCTCGGTTTCGGTTCTTATTCACGGATTACGTATGAGTTACATATTTCTAATAGTGCAACAAACTCAGTCATCATTCGTAATAGGGCAGCAAACAACCACCCAAAAAAGGTAACAAATTTCTTGGATAATGCAGCAACTGAATTTGTAATTCCAGATTCCAACATCAACCAAAAGTGTAGAACTACGCTTTAGCACTCAGGTTTTAAGTTATACAAAACCAATAAGTTGTACTGTCATAACTTAATAGTTTACAAGTATAGGTAAAATTAATTACTAAATATTATATACACATATATTTATACTCGCAATTCGGTTCGATTAATCCACGGTTCCAAAATAAAAATCCGTGGACTAGCTGAATTATATTTCGCAGTTTTCTAATTTTTGAATCCGTTTTCGGGCCATTAATCTACGGATCAGACCAAAATCTACTGTTTCGTTCGGTTGAAAATGCCATATCAAAATAAATGTAGAGAATAAAAGAAATAAGTAAACCACGTGGCAGAGGAAGTGTGTGCAATTTTCTTTCTTTTACTTTTTGTACAATATTTTTCAGTGTTAGATATGATTGCGACGATCGTCATGAAAGCACCCTTTCTCAATCCAAGAGTCAGCTTGAATACACACACAAATTCATGATATGTTTTTATAGTACATTCTTATATATTGATTAGTGATGTAACTTGTTAGACTAATCAACAGTACTATTTTATTTTTGTTTTATGTTTACTAAAGCCTTTATTTGATAGTGTGTGGCTAACAAATTGTTTAAAGAAATATTAAGTGGTTTTTCTTGCCATTGTCAAACAATTAGCAGTACCTGAACAATTCCGTCTGATGATTGGCATCTGAATTTTTTTACTACTTATATCATTTCCTATGTTTTACATGATCTCATCAAAAGACATCTTGAAATGCAACACAAGAACTTCGTGACTTTGAAAATTCAATGTTTTGCCTCCCTTTCTCGGAAGCAGGTAAGACCCCGGCGCCGGTGGAAGTTGGATGCAAATTTTTCTTCTCTGGAACTCGATCTTGTGAAGATTTGGGTTGAACATTTATCTTCTCGCACTCTTTGAGGAAAACGTACTAATTAAGTCTTCATAATCAAGTTTTTTCACCATATCATTCTCATTGGACAAAATTGCCAATCCATTTAATTTGTTTTGGACATGGTTGACCGGAGATAACTAATGTCTCAATTTTAGCTTGAGACATTAGTTGGGTCTAGTATATATATAGATGTAAGTGTCCTAAATAATTGGAGGCCCCAATTTTTTACATTTTTGGTGGACTTAATTCCCAGGCTTCTTGAGCAACACCTATAAACCGGCTCTGGATGTGTTGCTACGTTAGTTCCTCCCGAAGTTTTGATTGCACAGTCAGATCCAGAGGACCTTACTGCAGGGATGTTCCTTCCTCATTAAAAAAAAAAAATGATTTGACGGTCCAATATTCTCATCGCAATCAAAGGCAGTTAGAAATTTTAAAAAAAAGTTTGCACATGCACAGACATAGACAAACCTCTTTCCCCTGAGGCTGGTATGCGTTCTATACCTGTGGATGTATTGTTCCTCCAATTTAAAATATTTAAGTCTTTGTTTTCTCGAATAAACCAACTAACCGCTATCCGAGATAGACTACAGCCACACACATCAATGTGGGACCTAGAGATCTCACACCAATGATCGGATCAGCTCAATTTTTTTTAGAATATTTTTTAAGAGTTACTGAAAAAAATCAACTCAATCAGATATCAGGAAAGACTTGATAAGTTTGTTAAAGTTTTGGTCCGTTCGATTCAGGAGCTGAAATTGTAATGAATCAATCGAGCCTTTACGGTATTTTATTGAACTAGTTTTTTTTTCAGAAACCCTTAAAAAATATTGCAAACAAATTGAGTGGCTCCGATAACTCATGTAGAACCTCGAAGGAGTCCCATGCGAGCGTGTGTGGCTAGTATGTGACTGAGTGGGTGTGCCCCTAGACTTAGGCTTTCCCCTTTAAAATATGTGTTCTATACGTGTGGATGTATCGTTCCTCAAATTTAAAATATTTAAGTCTTTGTTTTCTCGAATAAATTATAAACCAACAACGGCAAAGTGCCAAGTGCACACTACAACATAAGTTAATCTCTCTCCAAAAAAATTATCATTCAACCCAAATGTCAAGGAGGGGGTGTCCTTAAACATCTTATTGTTTACTTAAGTAAGTATTTGTTAAATTAATTAAGAGAAAATGTTATCTATGAAGTCAAGGAGGGTTTGGTGTCAAGGAGGGTTTGGAAAAGTGCATATAATATTAGCATAAAAAAGTAAGGGGTTTTTTTGAGTTAGCGAAATAGGGCCCAGCTCGTAGATTCAGTGCTTATTATCAAAAAAAAAAAAAACTTGAAAGCACTTAAAGTTTGCTATGTCGTTAATTTTTAAGTCTCGAAATTAATTGGGTACATATGACTAGGCCCGAATTTTTTTTGTTGGAAATTGTGACTCATATGGAGAGGTACTAGGAAGTTCTAATAAAAGGCCAGTGCGAAGCGGAGTACTGAGAAAAGTGAAGCGACTGAGCGGAGCGGAGCGGAGCGAAGCATCTGGCCCATCGTTTCCACTGTTGGGCTGGGCCATAGGCCCGAAGGTTTGGGGGTACGCTGTAATTAGGGTTTAAATATGAGTAGACATTATAAATACTTCCTATTGTAAAACCCTAGCAAACTTTTATCAAATAATAGACTCACTTTCGCTTCCGTGGATGTACTCATATTTTGAGGAATCACATAAAATTTTGCTGTCATTCTTTCTTTACTGTTTTCGTATTTGATATTGTATGTGTGATTGATTTAACGCTAATATTTTTAATTATAAAAGGAGGGTGTGTTGTCCTTGAGCAGCTTACTGCTTTATTTAGTTTATTTTTGGGGTCCTTATGAACTTGACAGATGTATTCTCCCTTGTAAATAAAAAAAAACTAACATCAAAATCAATGGGACGACTTCTGGAGAAAAAGTTGCATTCGGATAGGGTACAGCCACGTGGTATCTATCGTTGCATCTGAGCTATCCAAACATGTTTTGGACCATCCAGATTTGTTGAGGTAATTTGGCCCCAAAATTTACAAAAATATCACCCTTAAATCTGGGCTGTCCAATTTGGACGGCTCAAATCTAGAGGCAGAGTCATTATTTTAGGTTAGCGGGGTCAAAGATTACATCTATATGTAAGTTATTTTTTTTATTTTCTCATGCAAAAAAATAACTAAATTAAGAAGTTAACTATAACGTAAATACAGTGATACACATTATAATGTATGATAGTTTCATTTGTAATACTATCAACTGAAAAGAAGAAAAAAAAAACTTAAAAATTCTATCATTTTAAACAAGTTGGGAAAATTTTGTGAAATTTTTGCAGGGTTAAAATTACAAAATTTAACTGCAAATTATCAAAAATCTTAGTAAGAAACTAAAGCGAGAGGGCTCAATTGACCCTTCTTGTCTCTTCATTCCTTCGCCCATGCTCTGATGCACCGACGAGTGTCACGTAATGAGATACCCATTTGACATGCAAGTTTTTCTCCGACTTCAGTTAGTTACTGTAATAGTGACGGGTTGGACCAAAGCGACAGATGTGAAACCCATTTCCTATTTCAAAATGGTTTTGAAATCAAGCTTAGATAGGAATAGCCACCCTTTTGATTGCAATTTGGTAATAGTTTACAAATCGGAAAAATGAACCATCACCCATGTGATGTTAGGAATCGGTCGATGAATATTGTTACATGGACCTAAGATAGAAATATTGGCATTCTAAGGGGTTGATCGAATGGGAGTATAACAACAAGTAAAAGATTGCACTCAGGCTCGTAGATTCGAATCTTACTGTTAGGAAAAAAAATCTAGCGTCGACATTGGCAATGACGTATTATACAATATGGATATATAATACAATTATCACATGGCGTGATTGTCAGGAGTGTTGGTGACATGAGCCTCGAAGAAGCCATTGGCTTCCTCGAATTTGCACAGAAAAGTTGCGAGGGGTGTAAGAAATTACATAATGTGATCTACATGTTACTTTCTATTTAGTAATTGAATTATGAGTGATAAATTAATTGCCCAATTATTTGGTTTCTAATTGTGAAAAAGTGTCTTATTATGAAAAGACACATCATATGTGAAAGGCTATATTTATTGAATAAAGATACATCAAGAGTTAAATCCATTGGGAATAGACACATGATCAAGAGACACACCCATATAGAATGACATCTTTTGGAGACAACTTTTCCTTGATGGTAGGAATTGTGTTACCTATAAATACAGCATCCAGACGGTCCCTGACTTAAACCAGAATAAAAACAAGCCTGTATTTCCATCAATGTGATTCATTACGTGGCTCATAAGTTAGAAGATCTCTCTGCTTTATTCGACCACTTGAACAACAATGGTTGAAGGTACAATTTCAAGTTTTCGCTGCGCTCACAGGTATTATCAATTTCTTTCAAGGGGTACGATCCACATTGAAATATAAGGTATCTTAAAAACATATAGATGCCACAAATTAAGAAGATATATTTGTCGAACGGTTGCGATTAATAAAAGTAAATATTATTATTGCTTCCCCTCCGACCAGGACCACTCTCCTGTCTCCTGCATTGGGTACAACAACTGCGGTTGTACCAACGATCGTCGTCGATTGGATCTACCTATTGCAGTTGTAACAAGGGAGAATTACCGGATAGTGGCACCAGGGGCAAAAAATTACGTTTTGCTGGTGTACTTTTCGGAAATTACCAAATCATGACAAGCAAAAAAAATATTCCATATACATGGTATTTTAGATGTCTACTGCCCACAATACCCCCTCACCCCTCTCTCTCTCTTCATCGATACAATAGACAGAGGGCTTTCCTTCATCCCCTTCACCATCACGGTTCCCTCTCTCTCTTTCATTTCTCGAAGACTCGAAGGATTTCGCAGAGAGTAAAATGGCCTCTCGATTCATCAATCTCTCTCGAAGCAGCTGATTGATTGATGATCGAGCAAGATTCGAATAGTTGGCTTTTTTCGAGATCATTGATGACGATATCTACATTGAAACCCTAGGTAT
>JAXBDA010007397.1:0-17694 GCA_036023075.1 Gaultheria prostrata
ATTGATGCATTTTGGTGTGTATCTATCCCCTCTTCCTAGATGATATAGAAACACTTATTTGAACCTTATTTTACCGTCGTCAATCTATTAGTTAGTCTATCCTATATTAGTATTCCATTCCACTATATCAGTTTGGCCATCCCCATTTTTCCTTTTCTTTTTCTTTTCGTTTCTTCCGTGGGATAGGCCTCTTGTAGGCTGTATATTTGGTAAGCATTTTTCTATTTCAAGCTGATTTTCCCAAAAAAATAAAAAAAGTCATGTTATTATTAATTTTTTAAGAAAAAAATCTAGCCATTTTATTATTATTTTTCAAGCAATGAAAAAAAAGAAAAATAAAAATATAGTCATTTTATTATTATTTTAGAAAAATTAAATAAAGATTAAAAATAAAAATAAAAAAGTAATTAATTATAAATTTCAAGAATTCTGAAACTTGTTTTGGAAACATTTTTCAGAATAGTGAAACGAACATGAATTTTGAGAAGAGTTCAAAGCTATGTTTTTGAGATATTTTCAGAATTATGGTCCAAAATCTGCAAATGAACAGAGGGTGTTTGAGAAAATGACAGTACTCATTTTTTGCCCACAAGCTAAACCGTTGTGTTTTATGACATTTGAATGTTTTATAAGTGTTTGCTTGTGTTGAAAGTATTACCTAGATTAGAATTCTACTTGTTCAACAAAATTGCGCCTCGCGTTCAAAAGGCGTGTGCCTCGCCTTGCGCCTTGCGCTTTAAGCTCCAGGGACCATGGTGCCTCGGTGCGCCTATCGCTATTTAAAACACTGGCGGGGATGATTGGAGACAGACCTAACTTTTGGCAATATGCACGAAGTGGCTGCTCTCAGAATACCATTGAAACAATGGCCCCCTAAACCTCCAAGATCCGAGGAGCTACAGGGACGTTTTGTTGCAAAACCCTGCTCCTTAAATTAAAAATTATGTGACATGTGTATCAAGATGTTTTCAGAAATATTTTATGTGGGACATAAGTGCAGTGCATATGAACGGGCTGGGGCAGGTGGTGGCCTCTTTCCCACCCGTTTCCAAACCTATGCAGTTTTTAGATGTGGACCAGCTGTGGTCATAAGGTGGTCAATCGCAAGCGCCACCCAGTGTCCTCTTTGTGACGATATAGCTTCTGGAATCTGGACGTGTGCATTATACGGTATCACAACTTAGTGCACACGGTGTTGAACTTTGCAACTAGGTCAAGATATTCCATATTTGTGGCGCTAAAATAAATATGCTTGGCCGCAAATAAAGTTGAATTGGATAGTAGCTTCTTTTAAAACATATTTTAAAGTTTGACCGCCTCTGCTTCTTTAGCATTGTGTCGAATGTTTAGGAACTTAGCTAGCGGATACAATATAGGAAGAACAATAATATGTAATCCATCCTTTTGAATTGTTTTGTGAGCATGAAGTGGAGCTAAAATGTGTTCCTATTGCTCGGTGATGGGAACGCTCCGGAAATTTCCCCCCAAATATCATTAAGGTCACTTCCGTTATCTACTCGTTTTTATCTTTCGTATTTTAATTTCTTCCAAGGCATATATCATGTAGGTTGATAAAGCATTCAACTCAAAACTAATTGGCAATGAGTGGAGAGGCCGCCCGGGCTCATATACTAGGCTTGAAGGATATAATTATGCGGGACAAGTTCTAACACTCCCCCGAGTGCGACCATTAACCCATACATGCAGAGGTAAACAACGGATTCTTAACCTTAGTTGCAGGAAACAGCTAACTTGCCGACGCTCCTCCCCTAGAAACGCGATTCCGCATTTCTTGCTCGGAAACGCCATGGAAACGCGTACCCAAGAGATGGGATCGCGCTCCAAAGGTAGATGGGAGCTTACCCTTTCTTTCCGGCGCCGTCGTCGTTCCTTGCAATTGCCGACGTCGATTCAGTCACAGTCGTCGTCTCCGTTGCCGTTTTGTCGCCGATTGGACTGTTGTTCCTTGTCACAGTCATCGTCTCCTCTAGTCGCCGGCTTCATCTCTAATTTTACCGTCGTCGTTCTGGGTTCAGAGTCGTGCTGGGTTGTGAGAGGAGAGAGAGACCAGAGGGAGATATGATAAACTGTAGCAGCTGTACTTTATGTGATGCTTTTACATGTTTTGTCTCGCTCTTACACGTGTAGGGCTAGATGGGAAACAATGTTCCTACTTGTGTAGCGGTCAACTGTAAAGTTGTATAGTTGTAGTAGTATTTTTAAAGCTGGAAAGACTCTTCACTGTCCACCTAACTTTTCCTCCTCTTTATGGTGTATGTGAGTGGCTGTTTGCATTCCATCGGGAACACCAAAAAAATGAGCCCAAATTTGACTCGCTTTTTTTCTTAAATGGAGTTTGATAGTGTTTTTCCCCCCTTTTTCCGTAAAATGAATAAATTAGAAACAAACTTAGTGGTAGAATAACATTTTGATGCAGGACAGAATTAAAGAAATCAGTATGATTGATTGGTGATTGATCAGTGATTGATTGGGGGGTTTCAGCTCTTTCCTTTCTACTTTATTTAGATCATTCTAGCATAATTTTAGGTAGATTCTCTCTTTGTTTTTTTAGGAATGGTCTGCTCAATCTTTGGCAGATTGGACCTTTGATTTGTTTCCTTTATTCTTTATGTTTCTAGTAGTATAAGTACTCTTGTAAGGCATAAGGCTAGACAGCTTTTTTCCTATTAATCAATAATACTCCATTTCTTGGAGAGTTTTATCCTTCTTCTGGTGGATTCCAGCCCCATGGACTCGGGATTATTACCCTTGCTTCCGTGCTGCGTTACATTTCTTTTGACATTTAATTATATAAAAAACATAAAAAAAAAATTAATTTTAATTAATGTTTCCTATACGCTCCCGACGGCGCTCCCACACTTCTATGGTCATCCGCTTCCCCGCCCCTGCTCCCGCTTCGTGCAACTGAGTTCCTAACATAGGATCACCACAAACAATGAAATACAGTGTACTTAAGGCACAAATAACGGGGCAATCAACCAAGAGAGTTTTGTCAAAAATCCTCTGAAAATCTAGCTCTATACTATGTTAAAGAATCCTACTCAAAACCAATTGGCAATGAGTGGAGAGGCTACCCCCACACATGAGGTAGTTGCACCGATTAATTTTCCCTCCACAGTCCACAAGCATTATGCTGTCCTGTCTCTCCATGCTTCACTTTCCATCCTTCTATCTCAAGACTACGGCAAGCAGCAAATCTCTTTTGTTTTGATAATTTTGTTATTAAAAAAAAAAGCAGCACAATGTTAATATGGAAGGGTTTATAGGTGTAAGTTTGAGAAAAATATGATTGGGGGAAGGATATGGTACTGTGTTAATTGACAGAAAATATATCAGTTGTATATAATGGTTTAGGATTCCACTTAATTAAAAGCTAGCGGTTATACTTTTGAATTGGAGAGAGTACTGTAAATTTAATGAATATTGTTGTATGTACCTATTTAGAAATTTTATTTTTTGACCTTGGTTGCTGATAATGCTACGATTGGCATTTTTAATGCCCCGACATTTCTGATGGTCTGACCATTATACCTTTCGCTGGTGAGCTCTTCTCCCTCCATTCATTCCATTCTTTTTTACACTTACCAATTCCAAACTTTATCTTGGCCGATCTGCACATGACGTCACCGCCTCCCTCTCATCTAATCTCCTCCTATCCCATCCCATTATTCCCATCTATCTTTACTTTTGACATTCTCAACAAAAACAAAGGCCTATTTTTAAGTTCAGCCCAGATATCACAGCTCATACGAATTCCCTTCTCTTTTTTTTGTTTCCATATCATTCGCTTGTTTGATGATGAAACTGAGTGCCATTGTTGGAGTGCTTGGTGATGGTAATGGTGAGGGAGAGGTTAGGAGGAATTGCAGAGTTGTTAATCAAGGGTTGATAATGAGAGAGGTTTTCTAAATTTACGTCTAGTCTCTCTGGTATTTTTCAACAGACTTCAATAAAGAGTATTCCAGCCCTTTCTCTTTGATTCCTTTCTCTGGACCCAATTTCTTCAACCCAGATCAATCCATTGCCGCCTGCTTCGCATCACCATTGAAGATCTTGGAATCAAGCAATATCGCTACCGATGATCTTCTAATCAAGCAAAATTTTTTGTTGGTGATAAGAGGAGAATGGACGTGACAGTGGTGGCACATTTGAAGAGAGAAGACAGAGGAGCAGTGTTGGTGTGAAGGAAGGCGGAGGTGGATCTGGTGGAGGTCGTAGTTATGGGCACACTTGCAGTGGGTGAAAACACAGAGAGAGATGAGCAAATGGGGGGCCTAATATAATGAGGACATAGGAGAAGTGGGATTTCCATCTAGCAAACGCTTGAGAATGAGGTGGTGGAAGGGTGGGGAGAAAGAATACGTTGAGAGAGAATGACATAACAGAGGGCAAAATCGAAAAATGAAAGTATCTGTCGTGGCTTTAAAGAAAGTGATCGTGGTATTAACCCCATCCTTTGACCTTTTGGAAATAAAAGATTCTTTGTTGACGAATGTAAAACTATTCTATGTTAAGCCATTGAAGTTTAAGTTCATGAATGATCCCATGAAGAATAAGCCACTTCCTGTTCCCAAGACACAGAAACATTCATAGTATCTTTATTGTTGTGAAAAATAATTATTGTGTATTACTTCACATGAAGCTGATTCCTCTTGGACAATATCTGACAGGTCAAAGATCATTACATGCATTCGGAAGGCACAGATGTCATACAACATATTATCGATCATTTCCTTGTTTAGATTCATATCAACTCTAGCTTTGTGTAGAGGCCAAGAATGAATGGTGTATCAGGTAAAGCTTTACACATGCATGTTGCTCGAATAGTGAGTTTTGTGTTTTTGTTTATGGTCACCGAGGGTTGTGTCAATAACTTCCTTGGTTGCAGGTTGAAAAGCTATTAGGCTCTCGTTGATGGCTGCTCTACAGAAGAACACAACGAATAAGAAGCAGCTACGGCATAAATTATTTATTTTTTCTCCCTTCCTCGCTGTGTGATAAAAAATCCCAACACCCGCTGTTACTACCCCAAATGTGCACTTCTGGGGATTCAAACGAAGTCGGGCGAATCCTTTCGAAGAACTTGCGCAGCGCCGCATAATGCCCCTCTCTGTCTTTGGACTTCACGATCATGTCATCCACATAAACTTCGACCTCCTTGTGCATCATGTCGTGTAGCAATGTGGTAGCAGCCCTAAATATGTTGCCCCTGCGTTTTTCAATCCGAATGGCATAACCCTGTAGCAGTATGTTCCCCATGGTGTTTGTACAGGAACGCATATTTTCTATCAATGAAGTGTGGATGTAGTATATTTTGAATCCTTGTGTCTCTGTGATATCTAGTATTATTTGAAGGTGGTAAAATCCCCCGGACAATTCTGTTCCTCAACTCATAGTTTGGTTGCAGCGGGTTTCGGTACATAAGAATATAAGATACAGGTCGTTATATTGGAAACAAAGATTTCCCAGTTTGTTGTAAAAAAACCCTTGGACTTCATTTTTACCATTGTATTTGGCTCTTGCAGGTTTGCGCGGGATAATGAGAGTATCAGCTATTGAACAGATAGCTGTTGCTCCTCGAGGCCTCTGGCTGAGTTCCAACGTTATTTGAGACGGTAATTTGGAATTACATTTGTTATTTTAAAATTGATGTTATAGACGACATGGCAGATGACTTGGCGCCATTTGACGGAGTTTACTCCTTTCGGAGTAAATCCACCCTATTTAGAAATTTTCCCTACACCAGTTTGGGTTTTCCATTTCATTCTGTTGCTAGTCCATCTCGTTTACCGTTTATAACTTTTTGCTAAAAAGTACCCTTATCACGAAAAAAAGGTGAAACAATATGATCGAGGAAAGCTTCCATTGTGAGAAGCTATTGAAATCCATCCGGTTGTAGGAACACTGAGGGACTCGTTCAATTGTCTAGAAAGTATAGGAAAGGATGGAAAAAAATCAAGTTTCTCATAACTGGTGTTCAGTTACCAGGAAAAGAATGAGACTCACAAAAATATTTTTCTCACTAGGACTCACTTTCCCTCAAAATGCATCCTGCAAAAAAGAAGGAATTATGTGTCGTGGGAAAGTTTGCTCCCGCCAATTACACTTTCCTGGAAAAATTCTTTACCAAGTGAACACTCACAAGAAAAGTAAATTTTATTTTCCTTTATTTCACTTCATTTCACTTTTCTCAGGATTAACTTCTTGTGTAATATTTTTGCCAAATGAACGGAGCCTAAGGGTTTCATTCACTTGTCAGGAAACTAGTGCAAGGAAACTATTCCTGAGAAAATTATAGTGAAGTAAAGGTAAATGAAAAGTGTTTTTGAGGAAAAGCTAATCTCAGTTAGAAAGTTAGAGACTTGGGTTCCATAACTTTCCTACTAATTGAATACACAAAAAATGCAGGGAAATTATAAAAAAATAAAATAAATATAAAAAAAACTCATACTTTGTTTTCCTTTCCCTGAAATTGAACGGGACTTGGGTTCTTCCGAGGAAATGTAGATTAGGAAATAACAGACGAGATCAAGCATTCCCTATTCTCCACCCTTCTTAATGGTTGTTTAAGGTGCCGTTTGATAACTGAAATCGAAAGTTGAAAAATTAAGTTGAATGCTGAATTTTTTTTATTGAACAGCTGTTTGACAAACATATTAAGCACTTAATCAAAACAAATGATGGATTAATTTCAGTTACATTAGTAATGGGGAGGTTGAGTGGTGATGTTGTGGTGGTGGGAGTGGCAGAGTGGTGGTGGAATGATGGTGGGAGTGGTGGTAGAGTGATGGTGGTAGTGTTGGTTAGGGCTGCAAACGAACTAAGCTGTTCGCGAGCAGCTCGTGGCTTATCTTGTTAAGGCTCGGCTCAACTCGTTTAGTAATTGAACCGAGCTTGGTAAAGCTCAGCTCGACTCGTTTATATAGGCTCGTTTAGTAAGTTACTCTGGCTCAGCTCGTTAAGGGCTAGACTTATTTACAAACAAGCCGAGCTCGAGCTCTTTAAAGCTCTGCTCGTTTGCACCCCTGAGTCTGGTAGGTTGGTCGTGGTCATGATGGTAAGGTTGAATCCAAGCACTTATGAATTCAGTCAAAATTAAGTAGCTAAAAGCTGTACTTAATTTTTATCAAATTTTTAGTCTAGACTTTACGAGGCACTTAAGTAATGTAAAATGTAGTTATATATCTTAATTTATTTTTAGTTTTAAGTGTTGAATTTTGGTTATCAAACAACCCTAAACCAATAACTCTTTGGCTCCTTTTTTTTTTTTGTCATTCGATATACATCAATGGGGGATTAGCAGGGAGTTAGGGAGGATCTAGAAGCTAGTCATAGCCCTAAACCTCAGATGCTTCAGCCAAGGCTTGAACTCTGGTCTCACTTGTGAGAGAATCAGGAGATAACCGCTATGCTATAAGCCCTTGGTTCTTTGGCTCCGTTCACTTGGCAAGAAACTAGTGCAAAGAAATTATTCCTGATAAAATTATTGTGAAGTAAGATAAAGGAAAATGAAAAGTATTCTTCTTCATGCGTTGGTTTGATAAAAGAAATTTGGCGATGAGAAAGCTAGAAAGTACAGTAATTTAATTAGTTGAAATTGATGAAAATGCAAGATTACTGCAAAGGTTGGTATTTTTTGCAGGACAATGGAAAGTTTTTTACTTGGGTCTCACAGCTTTCTTGTTAACTGAACATGTATATTTGGTTGTTGAGGAAAGAAGTGGAAAGGAAGGGAAATTTTTTAAATTTTTCCCTTCCTTTGTTTGGTTGTCAAGAAAGAGATGAAAATAATCAAATTCCTATCTCACTTTCCTTCCATTTTCTCTTTAATTTTCCCTCTTATTTTCTTCTTAATTATTTTCCCTTATTTTCTCTTTCTTTCCTTGACTTCCAAGCAAAGCCTAAAACTGTATAAAAGCTAAACATTCTCATATTTTCTTTGTAACTGAACGGGGCTAGGTAACAGAACAGTTGACTACAAGCCCGTGGTCTCGTGTTTGACTGTTAAAATCTTAAGTACCATACACAGAAAACAATAATGATATATACACACACTTTCAACCACACATCCTCTCATATGTGGGTGGGCTCCACCACATGTGAGAGAGTGTGGTTGTGTGTGGTTGAAAGTGTCTGTTCTCATCATGACCGATCCACAGATTTTTAAAGCTTTCAAGTTTCAACTACTTGCTTTCAGTCTGGACCATATGCAGCTGTTATGCAACAAGACAAAAATGTACATAGACATGTGAGGGGTTTGGGGACAAAAAGCTTTGTGCAAGTAGCTCAAAAGCAGGGGGCCCCAATAGCAAGTTGATCAAGTAGACTTGTGTCGATTCTGAATTAGTTGTGGTCGTATGGATTGGTATGTTATAACCTCAACAACAGGTGCTATTTGTGACACCCGAAAGTTTAGTCCGGTTGATTGGTGGATTTGTCCTCACTTAATTGATTAGGGTTCGTTTCTTGGGGTTAAACTGCAAGAAAGAAATTTCTTGTGAATTCTCGAATCCCGGCATGGATGATCTCTTAATATACCGGAAAGGAGATTAGGCAATGTGCATGTAAGGTGACTCAGATACTCTCTAACAGACCGTTAAGGCCCACCAATTTAAATACACCGCTCAACCCCTGTGGGTTGTGGCCGACTTTTAGTAATATATGCACCTACCTTGCCTGCCTGAAGGAAAGTGGGGCCTGGGCTCTAAAATTGATCTTGATTTGTTCATGTCGACTCTATCTTTCTATTCTGGGGCCTCAACCAAATTATTCAAATGTGAAGGCTGTGCTGCGCATGTCATTTTTGTTTTTGTTACTCCTTTCACACCAAAGTGTGAAAGAAAAAGAAAAATGACTTCTAAATTGCCTTGTTTTCTATTAAAAAGTACAAGCTATTGTCAAAGCTGCTTTTTAACTTGGGGTGCAAAATGTCAAAAGCTGAAGTTACCTAAAATGAGTGATTACATAACAGAAGTAGGTAACATTACCAATTTGGTCTTCCTAGCCTTGATCTGAGTTTGAGTGTGACAACCAGTTCAATCTTAAGATTTTCTTTTTGACTTGCCAACTTCCATAATAATTTCACCTTGCTCTATGACATTTGAAGCTAGATGAAATCCGGAGGGCAGATCCCTCAGTCCCCACCCATTTTTTTTTAAAGATTTAAAGTATAAAGTATATGTCTAATTATTTTATACAAATTTTTATATTAATATCTTTTAACTTATTGTTATTCTTCACTCTTTCGTTCATCCTCGCCTTCCATAAATTCTCTGGATACTTTGTAATAACCGAACTGAAAAGTCTCTCTCTGTAGCCGATATCAATCTACACTTCTCGGACCCTTCTTCTTCAGCTAGGAAGTAAGGTTGTTGTGGTACTCGCTGCACAACCCACCGCTTTGCTTTACACCGAAAGAGAGAGGAGTTGCTTATTCTGCTTATGGTTCCAACTTTGGTTAAATTTTATTAAGATTTAGTATGAAGTATAATGCTAGAGGCAAAACAACTAACTACGACACCAACCGCAACATTCACATGGGGTGAGACCCATATGTGGGTCTGATCCGTGGGTCTCACACCTATGTGAAAGTGATGTGTGTTGGTGTTCTAGTCGGATTGTGGTGTCCTATTATTGTTTTTGATAAGTGAGGTGTTCGGGTCAGCTTTCGTAGGGCCGACAAAAGAGTTTTTATTGCCAAATGCCTAATCTAAAAATTGTTCTAGTCGTCTGTAAATCGTAATGATTCCTACCCCTAAATTGGACCTTTTTATTTTGAGTCTTATATTGGGCCTTTAAGCCTAATGGATCAGTTGTAAAATTTAATTTGTTGTGTGTTTTATTTGGGTTCAATTGACTTTTTTTGTTTAGGCCTTTTTTTTAAAATCAGGTTGGGTCTTTTTTATTTTTCATATTGCGCTATAAAGACCTCTACTCACGCCTAATAGTAAAAATTATGGGCGTGCCCCTATTTTGTGGTGTTTTTTGAATGCCCAAGGCTCAGACCTCTTGGGGTTGAGCCGGCTCTTTCGCGCATCTCAATTAATTCTAGAAATCCAATTACACCATTCACTTGTGTAGAACCAAATTGAAAAATAGAACAAAGCAACGTATGGACTAGCTACAAAGGAGATGCCTAGTAATTTAGACTATAACCAAGAATCAGCTCATGCATAAATATCTGTTAGACCACTTGCATAAGCTAGAGTCTGAACTAAAATTTGACACAGCTAGCATAAAATATGTGAGAGAATCATTTAAAAAAATTCTTAGAATGAAGGGGAAAGGGAATTATTTTTCTTCGAAACATTTATTTTGAAGTTTAGTTTTCTTAAAACTTGACATAATAATGTGTACAAAGGATGATTATTCACCACATTTTTGTGAACAGCCATTCTACAGAGAGGTCTAATTAATTACCCTCTCCTTACACAATTATTTTTCCATCCAACCAAACATTACCTAAAACTTTACAAACTTGGGCATCAAACTTTCTTCTAATCTATTCTCCTCTTTACTTTTTTTTCTTTTATAGCCAGATGTCCGGACCAACTTTCGCGCATCTATTTTCCTCTTTACACCACCGTTAGCCTTCTAACTTAACAGCGTTAACGGCCAAACCAACTTTTTTGACATCCTCAAATGCCGGCGGCGACGTCTCTCTTTCCTTCCGGCCACCACCATCAACCCCGTCGTCATCGTCACATCTCCGCCTCTTCCGTCCGGTTTTCTCCGGCGGCTCGTACTTTCCAGCCTCGAGAGGAAAATTCAAGACGGCCTTCCTTCCCCTCATCTTAAAAGCAGCACAATCGTAAGCTCTAGCCGCATCCACAGCCTCATCAAACGTCCCAAGCCAAACCCGAGACCCGTTTCTATTTTTATCACGGATCTCCGCCGCGTACTTCCCCCACGGCCGCCTTCTGACACCTCTGTAACTGATCCTAATTCCCTCGACGGCCCCACCCGAGGAGTTCCCTTTGCGTGGCTCTCCACGTAAAGGGAACTCCTCCTTGGACGGGGAAAGTAGAGAGGAAGTAGTTGTAGTACTTGTGGAGGAGAAGTTGAGGTTGGAGATGAATGAGTCTGTGGAGGTGAAGTCTCCGAGGAGATGTTGGCGAATCAGGTCTAGTGCTGAGAACTCGTCCGTCGTAATTCTCATCATGATGATGAATATACTGTAATAGTATTTGTAGAGAGAGAAAGGGTGGGAATTGAATTGAAGTGGGTTTAAAAAGTTTGAATTGAAGTGGGTTTAAAAAGGACGGGTGTGCAAGAGAAACGGGTTTCACACACAGTTTCGTAGATGGAACGGAGAAACAAGAATTCAACGTTATCCTTTCTATGCTTACAACTTGTTGGTACTGCTAATTGACAGCAGTGTGCTGTACTGATGGGAAATTGAGGTTTCTAACCGGTTTCTTGCAAGCAAGTGGTGTCTGGCTCATGCGGTAGAGTTTTTGGATGTCCCATACTATATTCCGAGATCGAGTCTCACTCCCCCCTTCCCTATGTAATAGAATAGGAATAATGAATGACAAAAAAAAAAAAAAAACGGTTTCTTGCAAGTACTGGACCATCCTCTCTCACGATGGTTTATCAAAATAAGTTAGTCCAGTAACGACTCACCTTAGTTGACCTGTCAACTCTTAGCTTAATCACGTAGCTCAAAAGATTAATTTCAAGTTAACAGCAGCCGGTGAGTGTTCTCTTTATACAGAAGTCCACCTTTTGGCAAGTAGCCGATGTGGGACTTACTCTCAAGGGATGTTCACAACTCCCTTTGTCCAAAATTGTTGGTCATGTGGGGATTTCAATGTAAATTTTAAATTATTCATATCTTTCAATCTATAATATGGAGTATTTTATATTGCAATATGAATCTCATTTGATGTATCACAATTAGTTCTATTTTACAAAGTTTTAAAAACTTATAAAAAAAAAATTTAAGTTTTAAAGATATGAACAGTTTAAAACTGGCATTGAAATCTGCACAGGACCATAATGGATTAATGGTTAGGGTACACGGGCTAGCTTACGCTTACCTCAACTATTTTCCTTTCCGGTCCGGTCAAAGACTAGTCATCTATGTCGAGACTAGAATCACAAGAGATTTTGCGGTCTAACCCCAAGAGATTGGAATTTAATTTTGTTCACTCACCCCAAAAGATGGTGAACAAAACTCTCTCTCTTAGACCAACCCCAACAATAAGTTGATAAATTAGGCAGTGTACAGTGCATATATCTATTATAACTTGACACTTTTTCTATCAACACTCCAACAACACTCCCTATTATCCTCCCTATTTTTAATAAAATATAATATATGGGGGGAAAGTAAGAGAGAGAGAAAAAAAAGAAAAAAAAAAAGAAAAAGCAGCCAGGGGAAGGAGAGAGAAAAAATAAAAAAATGGGTAGGGAGTGAATAGTGCCTCCCTAAATGGGAGGGTTTTTAGGGAGGCACTATTCATTTTTGTATTTTAGGGAGGGGTTTAGAGAGTCTCTTGGAGCCTAACTTTGGGATTTGGCTCCCTAAAATAGGGATGGGAGCCAATTTAGGGAATTTGTTGGGATTGCTCTTATTGATTAAAATGATGTAGGTCCCACAAAAAAGTGATGTCAAATTTCGAATTCAGGTTGTTTGAGTTAACAGCTCATCCACAGGCGGCTCTACAGCCAACAAAGATCAGTGTTCACTTTAGCACCCTTGGAAAAAATTAGTATACAGGTAACACCCTGTTTGTTAGCCGTATATAGGAGTGGGATATGGACTTCCTTTGCCGGGATATAGAAATCCGAATGAAATTATATCCGGTGTTTGTGCTACCCGTATATAATATCCTTCGGATTTCTATATATATCCACTTGCAAAGGGATGTGTTTTGGATAGGGGTGGGATTTTGTGACACAACACGATAACACGATCCGAATACGACACGAAGTTAGCGGGTTAGTATTTAGTATTTTTGCCACGAAACACGTATATGACACGACCCGAGAACATGATTAGTAAATAGGTCAGGTTAGAGTTCAACCAGCATAACCCGAGAATGACATGAATTAACATGTTCGTCTATTCGTGTCGACACGGCAACCCAAGAATGACACGAATTAACCCGCATAACTCGAGAATTAACCCGCATAACCCGAGAATGACACGAATTAATCATGTCAATTCGTGTTGGGTTCGGGTCAAATTTGTCTAAATAGGTCGTTTACAAGTTAATCATGTCAACCCGAACACGACACGAATATTAGCAGGTCGGGTTAGAGTTCAGTTTTTCGACACAATTAGTAAAGCAGATCATTTGGACACCCAATCTGACACGAACCCAATTTGACACGAATTCGATTCGATTCGACCCGACACATCACGACCTGACGCCCACCCCTAGTTTTGGACACGCCCCTCCCTCTCCAAAACATATCCGTCCCTTTGTACCTATCAACCCCCTTTGGGCCTATCCCTCTTCTGCCATTACTGCCTTTGCAGAGAGAGAGAGAGATGTGCGTCATTAAAGAGAGAGAGAGGCCCACCATTTTCCCCTTTTTTTATTTGTTTAGTTGGGACAAAAAAAAAATACATTTTGTACATTATCTAAGGGCATCCCCAACAATGAGGATACAAATCCTCCCTAAAAAGATTGGTGAACAGTATTTTAGTTACTCATATCTCTTTCAACACTCTAACAATCATCTCTATTACTCTCTCTATACCAATTAAATAATATAAACTAATACATATAATATATATTATACACCTAAAGAGGAGAGAGAAATAAAAGAAAAAGGGATTAAAAAAATGAGTAAGGAGTGAATAGTGGCTCCCTAAACAAGAGAGTATTAGGGAGCTACTGTTCATCAGAGTATTTTACGGAGGGGTTTAGGTAGTCTGTTGGGGCTTGATTTTGGAGTTTAGCTCCCTAAAATAGAGATAAGGAGGAATTTGAGTCATCTGTTAGGCTTGCTAACCCCTTGTATTCCCCTTCTGCACCAACAAAATAGACTAAGTAACTTCAAATTTCTCATTCTAAAATAATACACCATCTAACCATACCCTCTTTATATCTCCATCTTATTATCCCCATTTCTTCCTCCAAAACATATCCTTCTAACAAACAAGCTATAATAGTAATCTCATTCCTTTGTATCAAACAAATAATCCACCATGCCCATCTCCCCGTACCATGCACACCATTTCCCTATATTTGCACAACCATGCAACCCATTGTCCACAACAAAATCAAGTAATCAACCGTCATGATAAAAATACATGTTTGACTTAGAAGCAATTACCATTGATAATGACATTATTTTGTGTATTTTTAATATTAATTTTGATAGCATTCTCTTATATTTCCCATTTTGAATATATGTCATAGAATCTTAAGCCTTTTAATGAGCACCCTTAAAAAATTTCTAGAGCTGCCACTGAGCTTATCCTTGTTGCCACTTGAGCTACTTATATTTAGGTGATGTTGTGTTTACCGTTGTATATAATAGGCGAGTTGACAAAGCAATTAGATTTAAGTATCCAATCTTTTCAAACTCGTTTGCGTCTATGGTTCTGTGAATTAATTAGATGTCGTGTGAGAGAAATTTTGTTCTGCTCACGTCTTGGTCGATAGAGGGTTATGGATGCACGATCCTTTAGAAATCCACGGCAAGTCTAGAATCTCAATGGTCACACCTAAGAAATGTAGATACGTCGAGAAAAATTTGGGAGCCGGCTAGGTACCAAGTGGCGATATCCAGTACACATTTCGGTCGTCCAAAAGTATTTTGGACGGTTGAGATTTGAGAGATAAAGAGGAGATAGGGAGGAAGAGATTTGAGCCGTCCCAAACACTTTTGGACGGGCGGGATTGGGGTTCCAGCACCACGTGTACCCTACCCTATTTGCACCCAAAACTTTCACAGTTACGTCGGTGTCACCCCCTTCTTCACCTTTTTTTTCTTATAGTTTAAAAAAGAGGTGGTGTTTTTGTTTTTGGAACCAATTGAGATAGTTAAAAGATCACACATACACACCAAATGCATGGTTAATTTGATTATTTCTCCTCCATGACGGGTTATAATTTCTTGAACTGCTATTTTGGTTCTTTAGATTGAGCTTATTGATCGCTGTGCAAAAGGAAGGGAAATTGTGAAAAGCCAACTTTTGCCTGCTACTTCTACACTGGTAAAACAACCTTGTGATAAAAACAAGGCAGTTTGAACCGAATAATTATCCAATAGTCACAATAGTCACGGAGCACAATCATGTAATATTCGGAGACATTCTAATATTACGTAATTGTACTCCGGGAGCAGAGACAGATCTAAAGGGGGCACGTGACCCACTCAAAATTAATACTCCCTCCGTCCGGATTTGTTGGTCCACAAACATATTTTTTCAAGTCCGAAAATGTTTGTCCATTTGCAAAAATTAAAGGGTAAAGTATGGAGAAAGTATGCAAAAAGTGATGGAAAAAAAGTTGGAATCCCCAAAATGGACCAACAAATCCGGACGGAGGGAGTACATTTTTATTAATCATCTTATATGTTTAGCTTAATCATGTAAGTGTCCTAAATTTAGCATACACATTTATATATATCTCAAAAATAAAAGTGTAGAATTAATTCTAGGCTTCAACTTTCGTTGTCGGGTTCATTTATAATTGTTAGTTTACAAATTATTTATCCATTTAGAGCTTTTATCTCTCCGTTCTATTTATTTTTAACTGTCGGGGATAAATTTCTTAATAGAATGTCATTAACAAAACAATCTCGATAGACTCGATCATTTTAAAGAATTGTCAATGCATGTCAATGTAAAACATATTCTAAAATCTAAGATTGTATTCTCATTTTTACATTCTTTTATGCATTACCAATTTTATAGTAAGCAACAAATGTGGTGGTTCAGCATTATTTTACTATGATGGTTGGTTACGGAAAAGAATTTTCACGATTTTGATTAATAATGTACCCTCCACTAGAGTGGATTCCTGAATCTGTCACTGTCTGCACTGAATAATTATACGTTTGAATCAGGGTCTGAACCTGGCACAAGCCGTTTAGCCAACCATCCAAGTTACCCCGAAAAGCTAAAAGTTGTCCTTTGAAATGCATGACAGAATGTGGTGCAAAATTCAAACCGTGAAACCGACCGATGATGAAGATTTTGTACCAAACACAAACAGCCCACAGTATGAAGTAAGGAGTCTGGTACTGCTAAATTCAAACCTTGAAACCTTCCAATTGGTTCTTGCTCGAGTTTGGCTGGTGGACTTATTGTTTTGCATCATTTTCCATTTTCGTATGAACATGAGAGATTAGACGAGCTTGGGTTTTTAATTACTTAATTATTACTCAAAGTGCCTGAAAACCAGAAGCGGAGAGAGACACACTACCTATATATATAAATGCATGACACAAGACCGTAAATGAGTCTATCAGTGCTTTAATTAGTGAAAAGAAACATGTAGGACATGTGGAGATAAGAAACATGAAATAATTAAGTCAAAATACCTGATAACATAATAAAACCATTTGGAAGAATTCCAATGTCCATCTGTTGGCCAAATTAACAAAGGATTGTTGAGTTGAATGGAGAGTCCAAGGAAAAGTGTGGGTAGAAGTTAGCGTCTAATACATTATTCAGTTCTCTCGGAGCATGGCTACGTGGTGCTCCAACACTACACATTCTTTTTGGGTCCACGTAGGCCCTGTTCGGTTGGGTTCCTGAGAACCCTGTCTTTACTTTTTGAAGTGGACCCCTCCATTCAAATGTTCAAAATTCAAAACATTTTCATTCACCAACTTTTTTTCGGTTGGGGTTCTTTGAGAACCCAGGTTTCACCAACTAATGCACGTGGGGTCCACTTCGAAGATCCGCAAAAATGATCCTAGCCGTTCATTAATTTTTTGAGTCACTCCTAAAAAATCAGCTCATTTGGAAAACTATAAGTTGGTTGATCCATCTTCTACTTATTCATTCAAATTTAGGATCTTGAATTTTAACAGAAGTTTGAAAGAAAGTTAGACGATTGGATCAAATACGTAAAGCTATATGATTGACTAATTTTTTTCGGGATGACTCAAAGAATAATTTTAGATCTAATGCACGGCTTGGATCATTTGTGCGGGTATTTGAAGTGGACCCCACGAACTCATCTCACACAAAATATGCATTCGAGTAATATTTTTCTAAATGGAGGGGGCCACCTTAAAAAGTGAAACCTGGTCTCAAGTACCCAACCGAACATGGTGGTATAGACTCCACATTAATGTGAGATGATGAAATAATTCAAAGCATCACGTGATTGTGGTCCGAGAATACCCAATAATTACACAAGTTAGCTCCTTTCCAAAAGTCTTAGGACTCTTATGTATGCATGAAGAAAAATGTTCACAATAATTAAAAAGGTTGAAAGTTAGGGAGGTTTGCTCAGTTAAACAATTTGACCGTTGCCATATCGATACTGCATCTATTTAATGAATCATGTTGGTCGCACAATTCATAGTCCATCTTTCCCTAATTTTTGTGACTTCAATTGATTTTTTATTTCACAAGTGGTGGCTAGCTCATGCGATAAAACTCTTGAATGTCACACACTGCATTTCGGAATCGAGTCTCACTCCCCCCTCTCCGCATGTAATAGATTATAAATGACGAATGACAAAATATATATA